>JAFVLL020032932.1:0-16601 GCA_021397915.2 Tor tambroides
TCAACGGCCAGCCTCTTCAGCCAGCCAAACTAGTACTGTAGTAAATGAGAGGTTACAGGAGCTGGTCAAGCTGTTCAAAGAGAGAACAGAGCGAGTCAAAGAGAAGCTGATTGATCCAGATAACTCGGATGACGAAACACCACCTGCCTGTGAGTTAAACCCAAAATATCACACCAAGTGGCATTTATTATAAAAAAAACATCAGCAGATGCTAGCAAAATCTTTAGCAAATTGTTTCTCATAAATGAGTTTGTTGACAAAACAATTTAATGTGCTTAATCAAGACAAAAAGTACAGTATTTAGACACTGGTTGTCAAACATTATGTAATAAACTTAGTTCC
The DNA here is from genome assembly GCA_021397915.2 of Tor tambroides. Taxonomy (NCBI): domain Eukaryota; kingdom Metazoa; phylum Chordata; class Actinopteri; order Cypriniformes; family Cyprinidae; genus Tor; species Tor tambroides. The sequence goes on from JAFVLL020032932.1 coordinate 343, forward strand.
TAGTTAATGTGGGGCGAGTTGATTAAAACAGTTGTTGAGAAATGCTGAATCGTCATTTGTTTGCACATGGATGTTTGCACAAAGAAATGAAATCCACGCTTTTTAAGTGTACACATACTTTTGAGGCCTACTACAGTTTGTGTATGTACCAAATAATATGGTCTTTTATGAACAGCCCCAGCTAAGCAAGCTCTAGCTGCTGCTCCTCCTCCTCCTCCTCCTCCTGAACCCCCAGCAGAGCAGAAAACAGAGCAGGAGGTACCCGAGGCCCCTGCTGAGAAAGAAGAGGAGAAAACGAAGCTCCTGTGCTGTAAAGTGAAACCTCAATCCAGGATTGGTCGGCTTCTGCAGTACCGTTTTCCATCCAGCATTGACCCTTTCACTAGTGAGCGCTCCTCCTGTCTCCTGTACTCCTCTCCTCTATTTGTAATCCTGAAGACTTACCTACATCTGTCTACATTTGAACTGTCTTGGCATTCCTTGCTCAAACATAAATCCGATCAGTTACTGACTTTCCTTTATTTTTTTGTTCTGTTCTCACACCCTTTTCCTCCTGCGCTTCGCATTCCTCTCTCATTTTTAGGCTTAAGTCTTTGGTAACTAGTCATCAGGTTTATAAATAAGAAAATAAAAGAAAAAAACAAGTGTTTTTGTATAAATACATTTAGTGCACATTGGTGTTTTAATTTAATTTCTTTTTTTTAATTTTATTGTTAATTAATTTAAATCATTCAAGTTTAATTTAAATAAATTAAAAATGAACTAACATTGCAACTACAAAAATTTATTTGATTTTAAATAAATATTTTGATGCACCACAATTTTTGTTTTGAGTAATAAACACTGAAATCTTCCATTGCTCTTAATCCTCTCTAGATCTGATCTACGTACTTTGGCTGTTTTGTGTGTCTTTGGCGTTTAACTGGAATGCATGGATGATTCCTGTACGTTGGGCATTTCCATATCAAACACCGGATAACATCCATGTGTGGCTGTTGATTGACTACTTATGTGATGCCGTCTATATACTGGATATCCTGGCCTTTCAACCCCGACTGCAGTTTGTGCGTCATGGAGACCTTGTGGTAAATATAGACAAAGACAAGCAAAATATTAGAGTAAAATAAATGGGGTTTTTTCTACCGTGTGTTTTGAAAAATATTTGTTTTCAGACCGGCAAGAAAGAGATGAGAGATAATTACATCAAAGCTGTACGATTCAAGGTAGTGAGACATTTATGCTGTTTATCGTTTCATTAAATACAAATTTAATGACTTTTTCGGACTGACTAAATTTGATGCTCTGAGGTACTGGACACATTCTGTAGTCTAAGGGTCTCATTTCCTGTGTTCCAGCTTGATGTGGTCAGTCTGCTTCCTCTGGAGCTTCTCTACTTCAAAACAGGGATTAATCCACTTCTCCGCTTACCCAGGATCCTGAAGGCAAGCTGCTACTCTGGCCGTCTAACAGGGCTTTAGAAAGATCAGTCCATGATGAACTCAGTTAATTCTTTAATGTGTCCTTCCTTTGTGCAGTTTATGTCTTTCTTTGAGTTCAACAACCGTCTGGAAGCTATACTGACCAACGCTTATGTTTACAGGTTAGCTGTTAGCTTCTATAAACCTTTGTATTAGGCATTTGCTCAACGTTTCATTTGGTGTGTTTATGCCGGTTCATATCTCTCATTTTGATTCTCAGAGTCATTCGAACCACCACCTACTTACTGTATGCCGTCCACTGCAATGCCTGTCTGTACTACTGGGGCTCTTCATATGAAGGTCTGGGATTCTCAGAATGGACCTATGATGGGACAGGCAATAGGTATGTGAATCAATTCTGTTATTAGCTTTCATTTTTAATCAATTCCAGGTTTTTTGCTCTAAAAACAGTTTTATATGTTTTTGCTCCTGTAACTTTAAGAACTATATATGTAAATGACCTCTGTTATGATTGGCTAAGATTGACGCATCAGCATAATGTTCATCATAGTAGCGGGCATATGTTAAAGGAATAGTTCACCCCAAAATGAAAACTCTGTCATTAATTACTCACCCTCATGTCGTTCCAAACCCGTAAGACCTTTGTTCATCTTCAGAACACAAATTAAGATATTTTTGATGAAATCCCAGAGCTTTCTGACCCTGCATAGACAGCAATGCAACTGACACGTTCAAGGCCCAGAAAGGTAGTAAGGAAATCGTTAAAATAGTCCATGTGACATCAGTGGTTCAACCGTAATTTTATGAAGCTACAAGAATACTTTTTGTGTGCAAAGAAAACAAAAACAACTTCATTTAGCAGTTTCTTCTTTTATGTGTCAGACTGCTAACTAATTTGTTTATGTTTATTTTGTGACTGGTTTAGTTATTTTCGCTGCTACTACTTTGCTGTGAAGACTTTGCTGACCATTGGTGGCCTACCAGAACCCACAACACTTTTTGAGACTGTGTTTCAGCTCATCAATTACTTTATTGGAGTGTTTGTGTTCTCCATCATGATTGGTCAGGTAAGTCCATTATCATGGTGTCAAAGGCATCAACCGATTGGTTTTCTGTAGTGTTTAATATCATTGACCAAGGCTTGCGTTGTGTCAGATGAGAGACGTTGTTGGTGCAGCGACTGCGGCTCAGACAAACTATCGTGCCTGTGTGGATAACACAGTGAAGTACATGGCCTCCTACCGCATCCCTAAAGACGTGCAGAACAGAGTGAAAACCTGGTACAGCTACACATGGCAGTCCCAAGGCATGCTGGGTAAGACAGATATCAACGCCAAAATACATTACAGACATTCATCCATAATGGCCATTTGATAACTTAAGATAAAAATGGACATTTTGTGGTTTCATGCAGATGAACAAGAGCTACTAGATCAGCTACCCGACAAGATGAGGCTAGATATAGCAGTAGACGTCAGCTACAACATTATCAGCAAAGTGCCACTCTTCCAGGCAAGTGCTAAAACTTAAAATTCTGCATAAATACAGTAAATTTCAGTAAATAAATGTATTTAAATAAATAATTACATAAAAATCTATATTAAAAATTAACACACACACACACACACACACACACATATATATATATATATATATATATATATATATATGAATAGAAATTGTGCAAACTATTTGCCTCAGTTGGTGTTAAAATGTATAAATGTGTATATATATGTCAAATATATATTATTTTAGAAGAAATATAAGAATTTAGAAGAACAAATAAATCAATAATGTGCATAAATAGTGCATAAATACAAACTTTACATTTCTACTTTTAAATCACTGAAGTACATGATCTTGTTTTTTTACAATTGTAAGTGCCTTAGGTTAACCACAATGTTTTTTAATGTGGTAATTTTTTAACTTGTCCTGACTTTGTTGCTGCTTTCTTTATCTGCATCTCTTTTCCCCTGCATCCTTGTGTCTTTCTCAGGGCTGTGATAGACAGATGATTTTTGACATGCTAAAGAGGCTCAGATCAGTGGTGTACCTTCCAGGAGACTATGTCTGCAAGAAGGCAAGGAGCACAAAGAAGATGTTTAGCCTGCATAACAGACCTTCAAACCTACTTGTGTTTCAAATCAGTTTACAATAGCAGTAAAGGTAGAAATATAAATATCTCATGTAAACCTTTTTTTATGTATATATATTTACTACAGGATGAAGTGGGTCGTGAGATGTACATCATAAAGGCAGGGGAAGTCCAGGTAGTTGGTGGTCCCGATGGAAAGACAGTGTTTGTGACCCTGAAAGCAGGAGCAGTGTTTGGAGAGGTCAGGTAAGGGCTGCTGTATCTAGTATAAAATCCCTCCTTGTCAAATTTGCTCTTAGTTCATGTCGTCTTCTCCAATAAAGCTTGCTTGCTGTGGGTGGAGGAAACCGGCGGACAGCTAATGTCGTAGCACGTGGTTTTGCTAACCTCTTCATCTTGACCAAAAGGGACTTGAATGAGATCATGGTGCACTATCCGGAGTCCCAGAAACTGCTGCGCAAGAAAGCAAGGTGAGTGCTGGAACTACTTTCCACTATGATGATTTAACGATATTTCACTAGGTAATTTTCAGTCCTAGATTTTGTTCGGATAATGTGTAACCTGCTGTTTGTTCTTAAGGAAAATGTTGATGAAGGATAAAAAGCCTGCTGAGAAGAAAGAGGAAGAAAAGGAGCCCATCCCGATTATTCCTCCTCGTGCCGAGACCCCCAAACTGTTAAAAGCGGCGTTGGAGATGACAGAGAAATCAGGAATGAAGGGAACATGGTCCAAGTTTAAGGACAGGACCAACAGATCAAGTGTCTCCTTGCAGGTACACACTTTGAATTGGACACAAGTAAATTTCTTTAAATTTAATTAAAATAATCATTTAAAAGAAAAATGAAATAATAATTAATGTAATTATATATAATTATTTATTTTAAACATTTTTTAATTTTTGATGATTTTATATATGTGTGTAATTAAAAAATATATATATATATATATATATATATATATATATATATTAATTTTGATATATTTTTAATATAATATAGGAAGTTGAAAATGTAATAATATATTTAATATGTATTTATCAAACATATTTCTTTCACTTCTTTCTTATGTAGCACTCCATCTCTTCTTCTGTGGCACCCAACTCACCAGTCCACGAACCACACTCAGATCAAGACGCAGACACTCTGTCTCAGATATCAGACAGTTCAATGCAAATCCCCACGACCCCCACCGGCGCTGGAGACGGGAATGTGTTTGCTGAAGAGGGCCCAGCGGAGGAGGAAACTAAATCTAGCATCAAATAAAGCAGCTATGAAATAACCCAGACAGCTGAGACCATCAAAATAATTTGCAGGACACTGTTGTGCTCAGTGTTTTGCTTCTGAAACGGGTCATGAGGTCAGGTACAGTCAGTGAACTCAGGAATGCACAAAACTGTCTTCTCATTCAGAATATGTACTAATGATATATAACTTATCAGACATCGATAAGCATATCATACTAAACCATGAGGTGTACCCAGAATGTCGGGATGCTTTTAGCTTTGGTCCGACATCAGTTACTGTAGTGAATTATAGAAATAGTCAACTAATAAGATAAATAACATGCTGTATGTGCTTACATCCCTAATGAAGAGTCATTGCATTAAAACAGACCTGAAATCTTGTTTGCTTCTGCTATCCTTAATAAGTGCCTTAATAAACCCTGAACACTGTTAAGCACTGTACACACCCTCAGTTCTCATTGCTATATGAGCTCATATATTTTTAGCATTATGTAGCATTTCTTCCCAGTTTTACAAAGAATATCCCAGTGTCCTAACAGTTCACTTAAAAACGCAATGCTTTTCAGCTGTGTGGGCTGTCTGAAACACTGTAGGTCTAAAGATGTTAACAGCTTTTCAGAACCAAGAACAGATGGGAAGAAGGTTTGAAAATGAAAATCGCCTTTTTTATATAAACTGTCTCTGATGACTCATTTTTAATGATGTTTTCTTGCTTTTATAGCTTAATGGATATAAGTGTGTGTCAAACACTGGGAAGTTAGTTATGCTTGTTGGACAGTCACATGTAAAATGGAATATATAGGCCTACTTTTGAGCTAGCAGCTAGACATTATGTGCAAGCTTTATTTATGAGTATTATTTACTTGTGCAAATGTTGTTAATTGCTGATACTGTTTATTATTTGTATTATATTGCTGTTGCAGAATGTTTAGTGTGTGTTTAGTACATTCTGAGCAGCTGAAATGTTTATGGCCTGAATGACTCAGTTGTAAATAATTCAAATAACTGTGAACAGTAATCTCTATGTCAGTGTTGAGTGATTTGAAATGACATTGCTAGCATGAAATTGTGTCACAAAATGAAAGTAAATGATTGCATGTCTCTGTTTATTCATCTTTGATGCTCCACTCACTATACAACGCTTTTCTATTCTTTAGATTTTTTTCTCCCTGTTTTTTCTCCTTTCTCCCTATTTTTCCCTTTTTTATTGCTGAGCAAGAATTCTTACACAGAAATATATATACACAGTGTACTAGGCTATTGTTACAACAACGGTGGCATCAAAACAATAAAATTATAAATCATCAAATTTTGTTACAAACTCTTATACAATAAAAAAATATATCTTAAGTAGTTAGCTGCGGTTTTTTTTTTTTTTTTTTGTGATTAGCCTATATATGTTTTATGTATTGCTTTAGGTTACAGAATGCACACGTCTCCAATAATCTCGAGACTTGAAAAGTCTCAATGAAGCGATTGAACCTCAGGCAAGTTCTTTGCCTTTTTTGGACATGTTTATTTACACTTATAATTGAAGTGGAAAGGAGGCAGTGGACCAAACCACTGTGAGGCAAGGGAGGGGGACTGAAAACATTTCTGAACTTAAAACGCTTTTTTTGCGTTTATTTTGTTTTACTGCTTACACAGTTATTTTAAATATATGTCCATTATATTATTTACAATACACAGAGTCACTGATATTTTTTTGGGGGGGTCAACCCTCTGATTGGGGGGGGGGGGGGGGGTGTCCTGTCCCCACCGTCCCCCAGAATGCTCATTTAATCTCCATGTCTCCAATAATCTCGAGACTAGAAAAGTTTAAAACCGACTGAACCAATTAGTCCGATTCGTAAATAAATCAATCAGACGGGTTCAGTGAACAGCTTAAATCGACTCATTGAAAACATTCGACTCGGATCCGCTGTTCATACATCACGCGCCTCAGAAACTGTGGATGATTTCGTGAGTATGTCACGAGGCATTTGAGTGAACTGGGTTAGGGGTGCAAGAAATGGCGTCAAAACGACCGTTTTGCGACAGACTTTTTGTGTGCTATTTGTCACGATGTTTTCGATCGTCCTGTGGTGCTTCTGTGTGGCCACAGTTTCTGCACAGACTGTATTGAGCAGTAACGTTGCTGGAGTGTCAGTGACTCAAGACAGTGTCCAATGTGCAGACAAATATCTGCTAACACTCCTTCCCTTAACTTGGCTCTTGGAAACTTATGTCAAGCATTCCCGCAACACAAACGGCATTTAGAGGAGCTGTGTGAAGTTCACCAGGAGAAAGTGATTCTGGTGTGTTGTGTTGATGAACAGTTACTGTGTGAGGTTTGTAGACAATCTGAAGAGCGCAGAAATCACACATACCGTCCAGTTCAAGAGGTCGGAGGAACATAAGGTGTCTTGTAGATGTAGAACATTTTAATGAAGTTAGGTCAACTTTTGAATATTGAATATTCCAATAAACAAGTCAAATGTCTTCATTGTAGGGGGTTCTGCAGTCAGAACGTGATCTCTTGAAGGAAAACATGGAGCTCATGCAGCAAGCTGATTTTGAGTGTGATTTATTGGCAATTAAGATGAATGTAAGACGTTTTACAAATGATTTACAAATGCTAAAAGGTGCACCAAGTAACTTTTTACATTGTCACAAATCTTTTAAACCTAAACATGTTTAGGTTACTATACCAATTACTTTAATGATGAAATGTAATTAATTTTTTTTTTTTTTTTTTAAATCACAATGAACTTCTTGCAAAATCTGCATGGGGAAGTCTTTTGCCCTCATCCAACATTCTCAGTCATGTGGAATACTATTAATATGACTGGGTTTCGCCTGGGAAAATGTGGTAAATGTGACCCCTCCGGTGGCGCCATGTTTAGACCAACCAAATAATACTCCACACAGGAACCCAATCTCACAGGAGAACGTAGTTTTTTTTGAGGTTGTAATTTTGTATGAATTCGTACAATGTGAATCATATCACGAACATATGTTTTTTGTTTTTAAAATGTAAGCATGGACCCCCAACCCCACCCCTAAACAGAACCATCACTGTGGCATAAGCTGACCATAAGAAAATGTACAAATGAGATTGTACAAATTCAAACAATTAAAAAATAATTAAAATTAAAAATTTGCTGGTGCACCTTTAATATATTCAACTTAGCACATTATAATTGTTACTATAGTATACAGTAAGCATTAACATGTATTTATTGGTGTTTTTATTGTCAATCCTTTCAGTATGATGCTCCGGATTTGGAAAATCGAATCAAGGCTGGGTTTAAGGATATTCGCCAGCTTTTGGATGACGAAGAAAAGGCAATGTTTAATGAACTAAACTGGAAAAGAAGGAGAAACTGGAAAGTCTGAAAAGTAAAAATGAGATGATCAGTGAAGAAATCCACACGCTCGCCACCACTATTAAAGACTTGGAAAAGGAGTTAGATAGTGGCGACATCAGAATAATTCAGGTTAACGCTTCATTTTGTCCTCTTAATGTTTTACTAAAGTGAATTCAAAAATTGCTAAAAATAAACTGTTCCTATTCCCTACATTTTCAACAGAACTTCAAGGACACGTTGGTGAGGTAAGTAGGGTTTCTTCTCCAATGGTCGACAAAGTTTTGAAATCAAGCATAAGCTCTCACGGCTTAATATATTTTTTTTCCAGAGCCCAGTGCAAACCTGAGGATCCAGAGATGAGGAGATCTCATTGACATACCAAAGTATGTGGGCAACTTTAAGCACAATGTTTGGCAGAAAATCAGACCATCTATCAGTTACAGTGAGTCCATCTATATAATAATTCAAATGCTTGTTAATACACAAAACACAGCCTTTCTTTCAGTGTTTCAACTCATGTCGTTTCTGCTCTTAAACACTCTTTCTCTTAGCTCCAGTGGTTCTGGACCCCAACACAGCCAACTTTCACCTCACATTATCTGCTGATTTGATCAGAGTGTGGAATTGCAATAAATCTGAGGTGATTAATGAGCAGAGTAGCGGTAACATTGAGAGATTTACTGATTGTCCCTGTTTGCTGGGCTATGTGGGATATTCCACTGGGACGCACACCTGGGATGTTGACGTGGGGCAGAACACATTCTGGATAGTGAGTGTCGCTGTAGAGTCTGTCCAAAGAAAAGGAACCAACGGCTTGCCCAATGGAGTCTGGTGTATCGGGCATGACGGGGAAGTACTTAGTGTCACGGATCCTCTGGAGTCATGCGTCCTGCTGCACGGATTTGCGAAACCCACAGTAGTGAGGGTGAACCTGGACTCGAGTGTAGGACGGCTGTCGTTAGCAGATCTTCTGGGAGAGACGGTCTATCACACCTTCACACACAATTTCACTGAGAAGGTCTATCCATTCTTGTATACCAAGTGCCATTTTCCTCTCACTATTCTGCCTAAATCGTTCAATGAAGAAATCTAAAGTGCCTTAGCATTTGTACTGATTCAGTGATTTAGTTTGTCTTTTGCTTCTCCAAGGCAGCTTTAAATTTGAGTTGAAGTACCGCATTACATTTACAAAATTTAGTTTTTACTAACATTTCATTGCTATGGTATGTCTTGTGTTAGACGGAAAAGACAGCCTTAATATTTCAACTTCTGCTGTGTTCTTGGTTGTTGTGGTGGTTTAGTAAGCTTAGCTTTAAGCTTTAAAAATGACATTGGTGTTACAGTCATTTATATGGGCTGTTTGTTTGTAATGACTTTTGGTGAGTGTTGAAGGTTAAGCAAAAGTTCATTTGTTAAGCAAAAGATCATTTGTGCTTTCATTACCAAAATAAAGCATTGCATTATAAAAGAGAGGAGAAAGTGATGTCTTGGTACTTGTTTGTGTTCAATTGCCATCAGTAAAGATGCATTTAATTTGAAATGTTTTCATGTTTAAATAGTTAATATAATAAGAATCATAAGTCATAAACTTGTCTTAATCCAACAGGTTTAGCTACCTGAATGAACAAGTCTTTTAATTAAATCAGTTGAAGGTTCCTATTCTAAAAACCCATCAAATGCCCTAGAAGCAGGGCCGTACTGATTATATTAATATATATATTTTTAATATTTTGCTTACATGTAGTATCATATTTTATATATTAGCTTTTCATGGCGCATATAATGTAAAAATATGGCTGGAAAAAATCCTCATTTTCATTCAGAGGCCCAACTGAGCAAAAAAAAAAATAATAATTTGGTGTAAAATGTAAGGTCAAAGTAACAGAAACAAACTATGAATCAGAAGGCAGAAAGTATGTAGAGGATTGCGTAGAACAGATTTTCAGCAAAGTTTTGAGCAAAACATGACACTGCATGTATAATTTTAAAGTAATTCCTTCCGCAGAAAGATATAGTCCCTGCTATAGTATCCTCAGCGCGTTGCTATCTCTTGCGTAGTGATACAGTTAAAAAGGTGATTCGCATCGTTTTACCACGGCTGATTAACCAATCAACATCCAGCACCGGATACGGGTTACTTGACTGAGCTCGCTGATTTCTGTAGTGGTGGTCAAGGTGGTGAAATGGGGTTGTTTTCTGACGAACATTTATCGTGCCCTGTTTGTTTACACATTTTCGACGATCCTGTGATTCTGCCCTCCGGCCACAGTGGCTGCAGAGCCTGTGTTGAGCAGTACTGGAGGGTCAAGGGTGAAGGAGTGTGTCCAGTGTGCAGAGAAACGTCTACTACGAACAATCCTCCCCTTAACTTGGCTTTGAAAAACTTATGTCAGGTGTTCCTGGATCACAGGCGGCGTTTGGAGGAGCTGTGTGAAGTTCACCGGGAGAAACGGATTCTGGTGTGTTGTGATGATGAGCAGATATTGTGTGAGATTTGTAGACAGTCTGAGGAGCACAGAAATCACACATATCGTCCCATTCAAGAGGTCGCTGAGGAACTTAAGGTATTATATGATGTAAAATATGTGAGTAAACATATGTTGGAAATATATTTACTGTAATTGTAATGTGATAACGATAGACTTGTTGACACAAGGACTGCTTTTCATTTTAACAGTTTATAGGTCAGGTAAAACGGAGGCGTAGTTTTGCTGATTTTGAATCATACCAGTGAATCGATTCTTTTGAATCAGTTAGAGTATAGCTGCAGGTTATCGCAGGTGTAGAGTTTCTGCGTTGTGAGTGAATCACTCAACAGATTCGTTGATTTATTAAAATATACGTATTAAAAATTTACAAAGATTCTCCAGAAAGTTGAAACATTATGAGCATTTTCTCCGCAGATGACGACTTGATTTTTTTTTCAATAAGACTCTTTCAATATGTCTCAATTTTAGGGAGTTCTCCGTTCTCAATTTGATGGTCTGGCAAGAAAAAGGAAGATGATGCAAGATGCCGGAATTCACTGTGATTGCATGGTTGGCCACATAATGGTAGGAGTAAGCTTTTGTTTTCCAAATTTTACTGTACAGTTTTGCAATGTAAATGATTCTCAAAAAAATGTTTAATTCTGTAAAACGTTTGTAATTATAATGTAGCCTACACCATGCTCCTTTAATGTTTGTGTAATGTACAGACAATTAAATTTTTTTTTTCTTTGAATCCTTTCAGAATCAGGCCACATTTATAGAGAAAACAAGCAAGAGTCATTTTGAATCTCTATATCGTTTTCTAAATGAAGAAGAAAAGGCCATGCTGGCTGAACTAAAACAGGAAACAGAGCAGAAAGCAGACCTCATCCAAGAGAAGATGCTGAAGATAAATGATGACGTCATCTCTCTCTCGAACACTATTGGACACTTAGAAAAGGAACTGGAGAATGGAGACATCAGAATAATTCAGGTCAGCCATTTATTTTGTGTCTTCTGTCAACTACTTCCCACTCCAGGTGTACAGATGTACAGTAAAAATGTCAAACCTCCCTGTCCTGCATCTAATACTTGTTTCTTACTCATTTTAGGGTGCTGATTCCAAAAATAGTGCCTGTTTTGCTCTAGCATGTTACACTTTCTCACAAAATATGTATTTCATGGCATTTTTTACTTTTGACAACCATTTGTAAGGTGAAGAAATCTTGTATTATCCCTTAATCTTAGCTGATTTTCACATGTGTGAATTATTCTGAAGACATTATTTTATTCATGATCCTGATTTACCCTATAAATCATTTGAAAAATCTTCATTCTTTGTGAAAACTCTTCACCACATGCAGTTTTTTAATTGATATTTTTAACACCACATCATCAAATTAGGTAATATTAGCCCCTGCAGGGCTCGGGCTGTGATGTTAATTTGATAGGTATTTTTTAACACAGTTCAATCACTAATAATTTTAACATGTTAATTGTTTTCTGCAATTAATGTATTAGCACATTTAAAAAATGGTTTGAAGTTTTCATTAACTCTCATCTCCTGCATTTTAGAACTTCAAAGAAACACTTAAGAGGTAAGCAAGCTTTTTTCTTTCCTCCTGCCACCTGTTTATGAAGATTTAAAGCATCAGTGCTTACTGTTGAATGTTTTTTCTGAGCCCAGTGCAAATTCCAGGCTCCAGAGATCACAGATCAGAGACCTCCTTGACTCTACAAAGTATTTGGGCAACTTCAAGCACAGTGTTTGAAAGAAAATGAGAAACCGTTTCAGTTACAGTGAGTCAGTTCATATATATTTAATGCACAAATACAACATTTTGTATCATTATTTTGAATCTTTATGCAAATCTCCGATAGGTCCTGTGGTGCTGGATCTCAACACCGCTTGCCATCAACTGTCAACATGCACCAATCTGACTACTATATCAAACCACGAAGATCTTATGGAGGAAGACAGGCAGGAATGGCTGCCTCTCAATAGAGAGAGATTTACTGATTGTCCCTGTTTGCTGGGCTATGTGGGATATTCCACTGGGACGCGCACCTGGGACGTTGACGTGGAGGAGAACACGTCCTGGATGGTGAGTGTCGCCATAGAGTCTGTCCAAAGAAAAGGAACCAACGGCTTGCCCAGTGGAGTCTGTTGTATCGGGCATGACGGGGAAGTACTTAGTGTCACGGATCCTCTAGAGTCATGCGTCCCGCTGCACAGATTTGCGAAACCCACGGTAGTGAGGGTGAACCTGGACTTGAGTGCAGGATGGCTGTCGTTCGCAGATCTTCTGGGAGAGACGGTCTATCACACCGTCACACACAATTTCACTGAGAAGGTCTATCCATTCTTCTACAATGAGTGCACATACCCTATTAGTATTCTGCCTGTTGTTGAATCTGAAGAGAAATAAAGAGAATAATGTTGCCTTTCAGATACAGTGTTCTAGATGTTGTTGTTTTACTTTTCCGCTTGTTACTGCTGTTGATATGGCCATAGTTCCAAGGTCACTAAAGATTGTAATGGCTTTAAGGTATGTTCAGAATTTAGTGAACAATTTGGATTATGCAAGTTTCTGTTACTGGTACAGCTTTAAGTATTATTTTGAATGAAACTTGTTTATCTTTGTGGGAAATCCTAAATTACAGAACCCCATAGGAAGATGCTTTGCCATGTAGTGAGCCTTTTTATTTTAGTATAAACTTGAATCACACCCTCCTTGGGGACAGAATAGTACGATTTTTATTATTTCAAATAATTCATTCATAATTATTGCTTCATGCAAAATTAATACTATAGATATTATATTTATAAAAATAATACTTTTCTGGGACGCAGCTGAAGAGTCTTTTGGCTTTGTCCTCCCGAACACTTCCTGCAATCACCATCAGAGAGAACAAACTTCTAAGTGGAACCAAAGTGCAGAAACAGTCTTTTATAAACCTTTTAAAATAACTAAAATTAGCTGAAGTGCTTGAGTTATAACTGCTCAGACTGTATTATTGAGCATGTGGTGCATGTTAATGAACATAAAATCATATATAAACAGCTTATTTTGATTATTTTAACACTGATTAATTTGATCATATGATGAATGAATTACAGAACAACCTAAATTAACTGAATTTAAAAAGACTGATTATTGATTATACAATAACAGCAATTGTTAGTACATTTCTTTGATTTATCAATAATAAGCCAGAGGAAGAAATCTCAATTTAATCCTTTAGTTAGTGCTGTCAAGCCATTATTCGCATCCAAAATAAAAGTTTTTGTTTTACATAATACATGTGTGTGTACTGTGTATATTTATTATGTATATATAAATACACACACATGCGTGTATATATTTAATAAAAATATGTTGTCTTTATATATTAAATATATTTATATATAATAGAAGAATATAAATATCTAAATGTATATGCATGTAAATATTACCAAACTATATACTCTGTGTGTATTTATATATACATTATAAATATACACAGTACACACAAATATATTTTGTAAACAAAAACTTTTATTTTGGATGCGATTAATCGTTTGACAGCACTACTTTTAATCTCAATCTTCAGTTTATTTTTTTAATACGTTCGCCATTTTTTCAACGCTGTTACTGAAATGGGACACTTTCTTTAATGTAAATTAATGTCAAATTAAAAGCAGTCAAAGATTATTTTTAGAGAAAAAAAGATGAATTATATAACAAACAAGAAATAGTCAAATCGGCTACAGTTAGTTACTAATTTGTTGAGTTTGAACCCAAATACCAATCAACGTTCTACATTCCAAATCATTTTATGACGTCGTAATGGGAAAAGAGTGTATACTTGAGTGAACAAGCTCCTAAGAGAATATAGTCGAGACAATGAGAAAACATAAGATAATGATTTTCACAGAGATGAGAAATATTTTTTGGAGCTAGGAAATGTTTCAAGATAGCTGTGGAACATCCCTTGGCTTTCGCCCGTTTCTGCCGTCAATCATTCGGCAGTGTAACTATGTACAGATTCTGTCAGAGCATCGAGAGTCTGTGAAGCCCACCGGCCAGACACCCACACACATACAACTCCTGGTGACTGGAAACAAGCATAGCCAGACAACTATGCCAAGATCTTTAATCACAACTGAAAGGCCAGGCAGAGAAGTTGGTAAATTTACGGTGCCGACTCTGCCTCCGCTGGTTCATACGGGTGCTGTCAAGACGGACAAACCCCGAGCTCCGCTTCTACAGTCTGTTCCTCTGCCACAGGTTCAGACTCGGCGGGTCAAACCTGTGCCTCGAAACCCTGACGAGGAACCAGCCAGAGCAGACAAGCAAAGCCCGCTTCGTCAAAGGAACTGTGGCTATAAAAACAAGCGGCTAAGCAAAGACAAACGGCAAAAGCCATTAAGGCTCCTGACCTTCGCTGACATACCGCCAGTGACTGAATCAGTGAGGACCCTGCTGATGTCCAAAGCGAGCGTTCAGCAGCGTTCACACCACCAGCGACCCGCAGCGACAATTATCCCGCAGCGAGCCGACGGCGACACAAGAACAAGAAGCAGTATCTGTTGCGTTAAAATGTGGATGTCCGACATGACAAATACATGAGCAAAAAAAAAAAAAAAAAGTGGATTGCATTTATTTCTGTCAGCTTACATACTAAATTTTATAATAAAAATTTTAATATAAAAAGCTTTTTTTATATTAAACCAAGGCTACCGCAGATAGCACATCTGCAAAATATCTGTTAAAGATCGCTTCATCTGGAAAGCATCTGCTGTGTACAAACATCTAATAAACATTGCAGGAGAGCAACACTCCAAACAAAGAATACATAATTGATGCAAATATATTATATTATATGGTTATTCGTGTATATTTAGGTGTATGGCGCATTTTTATGTTCTCGTTTACATGAATTAGGCTACTGCGCCATCTGTCGACACAAATCCAAAGTCTGATTCCGTTTTTCATTAAACTACATTTCCCAGAAAACTTTGCGCGCTGCTTGCACGTGATGTCCACTGCTCTTCCTGTGTCCGTAGGTTATTATTTTCTTTTTAGATTTTTTTTTTTTTTTTTTTTTTTTTTTTTTGCTCGCTTGTTGATGATCTTACATTTTTGAGGGTTGTGGGAACTGGCAAAATTTGGTGTGGATAATGCTGGGGTTTGGTGCATCTCTGAGTATTGTGTAAGGAGGAACAACAGGAGGGTGTTATCAGATGTTCCCGGGCTCATGAATGTTCAGCGAGACAGTCAGCCTCTGAAGCGATTTAATGATAAACCATTTTAAACGGTGTCAACGATTTAATATTGATATTAAATTGATATTAATTATAATAAATAAGACCAGATGACTGAGGTGAGCTTGTAGTCATGGAGAGTCCACATCTACCTGCTGAGGTGAGTTAAGCTAACACAGTCCCTATTAACGACTATACATTTTCATTACACTGTGGTTTAATCGTAGGACAGCATGTTTTTGACACTGTACTATATAAATAGCACTGAATGGATATGAAGAATGACATTATGTCACACTTTTTTACCCTAGTTAATACTTCTTAGTATAGTTTCGTTTTTTCTGTATATCGGGTAAGTTGTCACAATTAAATCTGCTTTTAAACTGCCTATTATAGGATTTTAAACAACATTTAAA
>JAFVLL020032933.1:0-16927 GCA_021397915.2 Tor tambroides
GAATAGAATAGAATAGAATAGAATAGAATAGAATAGAATAGAATAGAATATGGTTTGGACATGTGAAATTATCCTGCAATGAATAAGAACAAGCATACAACAAGCATATACAAGGCATAATGTCTCTTGGAATAGAATAGAATAGAATAGAATAGAATAGAATAGAATAGAATACAGTTTGGACGTGAAATTATCCTGCAATGAATAAAAACAAGCATACAACAAAAGCACATGTAAGGCATAATGTCTTTTGGAACAGAACAGAACAGAATTTTACATCTTTTGAAGAAAATGTATAAGATTCTAGGCTTGTAATAAAATAAAATAAATTAAACCCTAGAGTCTGACACATTGTCTTGTATTTTAAAACTGGTATTTTATTTTTTGTTTGAATTTAATTTGTTTATTTAATTTCATTTTATTAGAAACCTAGAATCTGACACATTTTCTTCAAAAGATGTTAAAATGTATTTTTTTTTATTATATAGTTTTTTTATTTTGAAATTTTAAATGTGTTAGATTCTAGGGTTCTAATAAAATAAAATTAATTATATAAAATTATATTTTATATCTTCTGATGAAAATGTGTCAGACTCTAGGCTTTTATTGAAATGAAATAAAAAAAAATTAAATTAAATTAAATAAATAAAATTTTATATCTTTTGAAGAAAATGCATAAAACTGGACTTCTAGTAAAATAAAATAATATAAATAATAATAAAATATATATATATATATATATATATATATACAGAGTATATATATATATATATATATATATACAGAGTATATATATATATATATATATATATGTATGTGTGACAAATAAGTCAAATCACATACAAAAACAACAGAACAACTCTCCTGAACAAGGTGTGTGATTTGAAGAGTGATTCATAAATAAATAATAAAATAAAATGTTAAATAAAATAAAATAATAACATTCAAAATGAACATGAAACTTTAATAAATAAATAAATAACAATAAGTTAAATAAAATTACAAAATAACTAAATAAAAGAAATAATTTGCCAAATTAATTCAGATCACATAGAAGAATACCAACTCTCCTCAACAAGCCGTGTGATTTGAAGAGTCATTCATATCCGTAACACAAATGGTGTGGGACAAGTTATGTGCTGAAGTTTAATATTTGGGGTTTGGGTTTGTCCAAATACTGTTCTAAATTAGCTCAATTTTCTATAGATTTCCTAATTATTTCCTTTATTTCTTTTCCGCTGAAGGATTAAACTTGAAATAACATTCCTTTATGCACTTATTTTCATTTGACACTTGGCTAAAGAGTCGAAACCGCACACGGGAATATCCTACAAGACCACGTCTCAGCGAGACAAATGATGATTTATTTATCTCTCTCGTAAACTAGAGCACATAATTAAAACCACTGAATGGATTCTCTTAAATAAATACGATTAAGCGGAATGAGGTAAAGGGTCCTGCATGCTCAGAAGAGGCTTGGCTCTGGGTCATAATTACACGACTCACTGAAGGCCACTTTACTCCATAATGGCAGGCTAATTGATTCCTGCTAATATTTTCCAGTGTCGGAGCTGCGTGATTCCTCCAGCAGGGCAGAGCGAGAAGATAGCTTAGCGCCTCTGAGAAAACACATCCTTGTTATCGTCCTTTTCTCTTTAGCAAGCCGTCTTTTTCATCTCTTAAACAAGTCTGCAATCATTTCCCCATTCATTTTCACTCAATTTACAACCAACCTGCTCTTATAACATTATAACACTTACATTGAAGCAAAAAAAAGATAAAAAGGTATAAGATTGAATACTCTCTTTATGACATAACAAAAATGTCTCTAGGCCTGTAATAAAAAAATAAATAAAATACATTTTTACATCTTTTGAAGAAAATGTGTCAGACTCTAGGCTTCTATAAAACATAATAAAATGAAATAAATTTTTACATATTTTGAAGAAAATGTGCCAGATTCTAGGCTTCTAATAAAATTAAATTACATTAAAAAAAATAATAAAACTGAATTAAAGAAAAAGTAAAACAAAAATATTCAATTTTATCTTCTTCTGCTTTTTTTTTTTTTTAACAAAATGTGTAAAAAATAAATTAAAATAAAATAAAATAAAATAGTGCCTTGGAGAAAAGACATCCCTATCCTTGTTTTCATTTTCTCTTTAGCAAGCCTTTGTTTTCATTTCTTAAACAAACCTGGAATCATTTTCCCTTTAATTTTCACTACATTCACAACCAATCAGATGAATCGCAACATTATAACACTTTTGAATTTGAAGCAAAAAAGTGTTAGAAAATCAGATTAAAAAGGTACAATACTGAAAAATTTCTTTATAAAACTATGAACTATATTTCCTTCATTAAGATATGAGATTAAGTGATTTTGCTTGAGTGACTTGATCCAGTGAGCGCAAACATCTCTGTCTAGACATTTACTTGGCATTACTGAAGATTTACTCTGCTTGAGCTTGTTTTGTCAGCTGTTGCAAGTTATATCCCACATGCACAACAGGAATGATATTTGCAAATAGCAAAATCAGGCCTACCCTGCCAGATCTGCGTTCAGAGGCTCAAGAAGATTGGCTGCTTTTTACTTGAGCCACCAACCCAAGACATCAGCCGCTCGATTCAACAGATAGTTAGAAGAGCAACAAAACAAACGGGAGTTCATGACATTTGCTCAACCCCACAGCGTGTGGCCTTTTACAAATCAAATCAATATTTAATAAAAACCCAAGGCCACAGGCTGACCAGACAATGGATTTTCTCTCCGTTGGCTTGTTTATTGAAGACGATACGTTTAATTTCCGAGAAGCCCAGTCGTGTTATTGGAGGAAAGGCGCATGCAGGATTTATGCACCTTTTCTCAGGGTGGCTCTTCTCCAAAAGCCTTGTATTTTCCTTTTTTTCCCCCAGCGTGGCCGTGTACAGAAGGATGTTTAGCACTCAGAGTCCTCTGCATTTTCCATTAGCCAAACATCAAGTGGTTCTGCTTCATGCCACGACTCCCTCAGATACTGAAATATTAATTGAACTTCTATAAAAGGAGCAGCGTTCGCTCTGGCTGAACTTAACTGATCTTAATTGAACAAGCACAAGACGCAGATGGGAGATTGTGACTGGATGGTGTCCAACAGGACCAGAGGAGACCATCAGACACCTCCACAAATCTGTTTGTAGCATTTATATTGTAACTCGAAAACAGACATACTACATGTTTTCCTGACAATTTTCTATCCTCAAAATGAAGCAGGCTGTTTTAATGACTAGAAGTGGCACAAACAACAGCAGGATCGACACTTACAGCTTACCCAAACAAATGAAAAGTTGTCGAAACTGGTTGTCAAAACAATTAGTTGACTAAAAATATCTAGATGGAAAACAAAACAAACAAAAAAAAGAACAAAATGCAGCAGGACTGTTTTTTTAAAAGTGGGACTATTTTTAACTTAATATTGTGTTATCATAACATTTATGCCAGGTCGCCTAAAAATAAAAGGACAGCGCTTTTAATGTGCAATCTGTCTAATTGCTGAAGTACAACATGCTAACATAAGTACAACATTTCCGCGATGCAGAAAACACGGACGGAATCGTGGAATCCAGTCATAAAAACGGAATTTACAGTTTAACGCGGAATGTCACGGAATTTGTCAAAGTTTGGATGAATTAATCAAAAGTAGGTCATTACACTTAAATCAAATCGCGATATGGACTAGTATCTGTAAATATTAAAGCGCAAAAGTGGAATTTAAATATGAATCACTACATGTTCTAGCGTCTCTGTATGAATGGAGCAAGCGCGGTTTTGTTTACCTATGCTGCCCAGCAGCGTGGGCGCCATGATGATTTGAGGACATAAATACGCGAACAACATCTCCAGAACTGCTCTGAGAGTCACTTCTACGATGTATATCATATACACACAGAACTTTAAAGGTATTCACGGCAATCCGTCAAAATAAAAGTTCGGTTTAACTTAAAGATATTGTGCCAGAAATAGGCTATATTACTATTATTTAGTAAAATATATGTAATACTACTACTGCTACTACTACTACTGTTGAAAAATAATAAAACTTTATTTTTTTAAAGAAATAACCACAAAATATTTCTTCCATGTTTTAATTTTAGTAAATCCCCTTTATTTGGCAAACAATTTAAATGTGTTTAATTTTCATTAATTAAGAGATAAATTAAATCAATGTTTTATGCCTTCATCTGATAACCAGTAACATTTAAATACACAACACAGAATTTCTGAGGGGGGGGGGGGGGTGGCGCATTTCATATGGCCACTGCAAGAATAAATAAAAATTGGTTGTATGCATTCAAATAATTAGACATGCGAAAACAGAATTTGGTAACAATAAAACATAAGGTGAGAAAAAAATAAAACATTTCATACAGCCCTAAACGTATCATTTTTGTTACACTTTTAATAAATTGAGGTTAAATTGTATAAGTTTCATGATTTTAATTAATTAGACATGCTTTTTGATTAATAAAATTTAATCTGACCATTAAAAAGGTCTGAAGAAAATTAAAAAGCGGAAAAAAGCAGAATCTGAAAAATTAAAGCGGAAAAAACTGAATTTAGAAAAAATAAAAGCGGATTTCATAGGCCCTATATACACACATACATATATATATATATATATATATATATATATATATATATATATATATATATACACACACACACACACATACATATATACATACACATATACATATATATATATATATATATATATATATATATATATATATATATATATATATATATACACACAGACACATATATACATACATACACACACATATATATACACATATATACACACAGATATACTTATACATATATATACACACACACACACACATACATATATATACTGTATATATACACACATACATATATACATATATACGTACACACACATATATATATAAAACATCAATTTATTAGTGAAATTCACATGATCGAAAATGAAATTTATATATAAATGTATATAAATTGATTATATATTTATATATATTCTATATTACATTGATTTCACTAATAAACTGATGTTATTATAAAAAGAGGAAGAGAAACGTCCTTATAAAAGGTACTGTACTATATTATAGCATAAATCTCATAGCAACTATCAGAATTATTAGACCTCAGTATGTTGTAAAAATTGGGTTATAATAATTTTAAAATGAGGACAAGATATGACTGCAATGACTGCTATCGTTTCATTAGAGCAATAATATTCATATTAATAATGTATTTCCTGTACATGTGCTTGTGGATTGGAGTAAGAAGTGTGTGAGATTACATGCATATCCGTGTCAGTGGATCAGTTTCCTCCTGAAATAATTCAGCTCTGAACAGAACGGCCAAATCCTCTCGGCGGTTCACGTTTCTGATGGTGTGTGATTAGGCGCGAGTAACACACGGCTGTCAATAGCCGGAAGAACATGTAATCCTTGGTGAATTTATGCAGTCGTGTCATTGAGGCGGTTGGCATGGCTGGTTGTCATGGAGATTCTCAGATAGCAGTGAGATGCTGATGTTGAACGAATGATGTTTAGGTCTGCTGTCAGTCTCGGGTAACGCCGCATCTGCTTTGTTTCACATGGACAAAGACACACACTGCTGCTCTATTCTACATGCTGGAGAGGACAAAAGAAAACTATAAATGCCTTGCCACCTCTCAACTACAAAACAGAGAACAAAACTAATATATATATATATATATATATATATATATATATTCCTTAATTTAATAAAGTTATAGTTAATAATCTAGTTAATAATTAAAGTAACTTTGGTACCAAGTGGACTGATTGACTAATAAATAAAAAATAAATTTGTTCATATTTATTTTCATATTTCACTTACTTTTTAAATGAAGCAATATGTTTTTATATTTTCTTCTGTTACATCAACATTAATAACGATAATACTACAGTTTCACTGGTACTGGTATTGACTTCCAAACAAATGAACAATCTCTGGCGGTGAGAATGAAAATTCTGCATTGATTTGAAGTCAGATTAACCCTTTCTGCTGTGGTTGTGCTGAAGCGCTGGGCTCAGATTGACGCTGACAGCTCTGGCTCTGTTTGTTGGTGCTGTTGTTGTTGGTGATTCAGAGCGGCTGCAGCATACATTAAAACAGAAGTGGTCGTGATGCCATTCCACATGCAGCACAGCACCAGAGTGAGGCGACGGCTACTGTTTGTGGTCAATGGCAGCATTATTCATTATACAGTCACAAGTGTACTGGAACAGAAAGGAAAACCACACACACCGGGAAGAGTGCGACAGGACTCGATCTGTTAAACCAGGCCACCGCTGTCACAACCCTAGACAGTCAGAATGCTGGGAAACGGGTTTACAAGCCATCAAACAAGACAACAGAATCACTCTGAGTAGATAAAGCCTTCAAAACACACATCAGTGTTATATAACGTCAATTAGCAACCGACCAAGAGGGGATTTTAAAGGTTTGATGCTGATACAGGATTAAAGGAGCTATAAAATTATTACATCAAATGTAATGGACAGACAGGTAACATCATATATTTGTTATTGTTTAGAGAGTGTCTTTATATGGAGACCGATATATCGGCAAATCAAAGGAGTTACACAAAACTATTCCATCAAAATGCAAACTTAAATAATGCCATATATTTGTTTTTAGATAGATAGATAGATAGATAGATAGATAGATAACATATATTTGTTATTGTTTAGAGAGTTTCTTTATATGCAGACCGATATATCAGTATATGTTGTTACTATTTTCTGTACGTGTTTGTATATGTGGCATATCATATATTTCATGTATATATTTTAATCATAACATATATTTGTTGTTTTATATTTTTTTTTTCTTTTATTTGTTGTTGTTTATATAGTTTCACTTCTATACAGACCGATATAGAAAAGGCCAATTAAAGGCCCAATATTTGATGTTTTATTATTGTTTATTTACATATATACATAATTAATATACATGTAACATATGCTATGGTTTATCATATCATATATTTCATATGAATATTTTTATCATGTCATGTATTTGTTATTACTCATATAGTTTTGCTTACACAGTATGCAAATCAATATATAAAAAAGGCCAATATTTGTTGTTGTATTATTTTTATATATATATACCAACACACGTGTGTTTGTGTGTGTGTACAATTAGCATTAAAAAAAACTCAAAACAAATATATTTATAAAAATAAGTATATTTAAATATAATAAAATAAGTATAAAAATAAGTATATTTTTTGCACAAAACAGATCACAGCAGACACATAAAAAAGGTGCCATGAGGGTAATTAATCAATCAAAAACAGAATAAACTCACAAATTAGAAAGTCAATTAAAAGAATAAGCCCCAGCGTACATGTGCAGGTGTGACACACGGCTTAAACTGAGCTGACAGGAGCTGAGTACGTGCGCGCGCGCGTGCGTGCGTGTGTGTGTTTGTGTGTGTTTGTGTTTGTGTGTGTGTGTCCTGAAGAGAAGCATCCCTTCAGCCCGAGACCAGCAGCTCCAGCCCAGTGGACCAGCACGAGCCCGGCTCTGCGTCTGGCCCGCACAGGCACCTCTAGAGTCGACTCTAATAATGCTAATTATAATCATTAGAGGCTGGCCAGGCCCCAGGCTAGCTGCTAATGACACAGCCTGAGCTGGAAACCAGAGATAGAGACAGATAGACGTGGAGATGGAGAGAGAGTGAAGTCATTCATTAGGAAAATAGCGTTCCTCATTTCAAAGCATCCTGCGCCTCGGGCCAGACATATTCCTCTAGATCTATTAAATATATGTGATCTATGAGCTGCAGCTAATCAGGGCTGCAGTCGCTTTACATGCATGAGTTTACAATCACACCATCAAGCACAGCACACTTTCAATGCACAACTACTCTTACAGACTCCGTTATTAAAGTAAAGAAAGCGTTGAGCTCTCAACAGGAATAACATTATGCAGTAACATCAGGGCTGAGAGATCGAGATGGGGTCAGTGTGAGAGAGTTCAAGACTTATGACGATGAAACTTACAAAATGTAATTATAGATGTAAAATTTCCAGGCTGTTGCAAATTTTGGATTTTTTAAAGAGAAATATTGTTAAAATATTGAGAATTCATATATGTGTGTGTATTTATCATATATAAAATATTTATTTATTCATTCATTTATTCAAAGTATTTTTACAAATATGTGTATATTTTTTACAAATATTTTTGGGGAAAAATTATATTATTTTTTTTTAAATTAAACTACAATTTTAAAAAACAACATATTCAGATAATTAACAATAAAAATATTAAAATAATATATATTGGTCAATACCTGTTGTTTTGTTATCTTTTATTTACATATATACATATTTTAGAAACATAAGTATGTTACTGTTTATCTTGTATATTTCATATGTACATATCTTATCAGATCATATATTTAATATTTGTTATTGCTTATATAGTTTCTATAAATGCTATATATACATTTTTTATATATATATTTTTGAAAAAAAAAACTTTTTTCTATTATTTAAAGATATCAATATCAGACTGAGATCTGATTATCTGTTTACTTCATATGCATATTTTTTATCATATCATATATTTGCTATTGCTTATATAGATCCACATAGGAAGACTGATATATCGAAAGGTCAATTATAATATCCAATATTCATTTGTTGCATTTGTTGTATGTTTATTGCTAGTTTCAATACATGGTAATATATTTCAACATATGGTTAGCTCTGTGAAGTGAAGGACAAAATATAAACCCGAGCTGTATGAAGAGCCCAGTCGACCCCCACACCGGATAAAGCGTCCATTTCTCAGCTCCCCCGAGGCGCCGGACGGCCCGAGACAAGAGTGTCATTAAAGCCTGCCCTGCAGCTCTTTATTAAAGTCACTCCTCCGGGACGCCGCAGAACACGTCAGTCTCCGAAACAGCCACAGAGACCAGGGTGACCAATGACACCATCAGCACTGATCACACGTGAGTCAGGGGGACACAGAGCGTTTCTGTCCCGTTCCGCACGGCTCACAACACACAACTCAATATCAGACCTAGATCACATGACTGTCAGGCCCGGATTATCAATGCTGCTGGTGGTTAAAGATCCCAGAATAACAAGTCCACTAAACTTGCTGATTTCACCAACACCATGCTGACCTCAAGCAAAGCACTTAACCTCACGCTCCTCCAGGGAAACTGTCCCGACTGTATCTGTACGTCACTCCGGATAAACAGCTTCTGCTAAATAGCAAATCACCTTAAAGGTGAAGTGTGTAACTAGATTCTGCAAAAATAACTCGATTTTTATATTTTATCAACAAAATCTGAGTGATTGCCATGTGCCAAAGTCACTACTATGACATCTGAATGATTGCTAAGGTGTTGTGGGTTGTAACCAGGGTGTTTTTATGTAGTTACTAGGCTGTTTAAACTTTCTAACCAAAGTTAATTCATGTCCTATTGGTCAATAAACAGAATTTGCAATTGCATCAACAAAGTGCTTACTTGAGGAAACCAAACTATCAATAGGTTACTTATAGTTGACTTTACACTAGAGCTACATGATTAATTTGAAATAAAGCTGAAATCACAGTAAGGCTTAAAATTATTATCAAATTGCAAAGGCTGTGAATTAATTGAATAAATAAAATTGCAGTATGTATTAAAGTGCCCCTACTGTGCCATTTTTAAGGTTGCTAATATTGTTTTATGAGTCTCCTAAAACAGGTTTACATGCATCCAAGGTCAAAAAACAATTTAGTTTTCTCAAAAAATAGCTTTAATTTTACCTCATTTCTAAATGATTCCTAAACGACTTGTGCGAAGCAGTTCAAAGAATCAGTCTCTCTAAACTCCTCATTCCCGTGAGCCCTCGCTGCTGTGATTGGTCAGATGGCGCAGTCCTTTGTGATTGGTCTACCGTGTACAGCGCGAATGACAGCCCATGGGCGGACATTATGCAAATATGTTACTTCGTGACGTACAGCCGTAACAGAATAAGATTCGAATTCCTAACGACTCGTTTAGGCGATTGCGAGCCGACTCTTTTTTTTGATGGACAATAACTTTATATATCGTGCACTTTCGGCTTCACAACTTTGCAGAAAGTTTATGTTCACATACTGCTACATCACACACTGCATGAAAGGTAATATTCGAAAAGGCATAATAGGGGCACTTTAAAGTAAAGCGCAGCACCAAAAACAAAAGCCAAAAAAAACAACAACTAGGTTTCCACCAAAATAAAAGCTGAAATAAAATAGGCAAAATAAAATGTTTTTAAGGCAGCCATAATTATTAGTATTTTAATTTTACAGTTATGTAAAATAAAATTATATTATTTTTCTTAAATGATTTTTTGATAGCAGTATTTCTTATTTTGTTGAATATATTATTTAGTAAAATAATTTATTATATTATATTATATTATAGATATGTTCATAACATTTTCAGCCAAATTTTGCAGCCCTACAAACAAGCTCTGCAAACCTGGTGCTTAATTTTTTTCCCCACAATTTTAATGTAAATTCATCATTTTTATTAGATTTATTCCCTAAATAGTGCAGCCCCACTCATTAAGCTGGTTTAAGTATTTTAATATTGGGGGAAAAAAAAAAAAAACATACTTCACCTTTAATAACCTGTATTTATACAACAGGTGTAAAGTGTGAACAGCTGAAGAAAACAAGTGCATAAATAGGGTGAAAAAAGTTGACTAAAGTGTAAAGTCTGTATAGAAAATGTTGAGTTCAGGAAGTTGAGAAATTCAGGATGCACGAGAAATCCAGCTTCTCAGCCTCTTTGTCAAGCGTGCGCATGTGTGGCACATTTCATAAAGCATCATTCTCTCAGCCAACAAGTTTATGTAAAAGTGATTAACCGTAATTAAGGCATAATTACTCTGATTAGCCAAGTCGCAGTAAATTACAGCAGCACATGGGACGAGAGGAGCTCCGGGAGGCGTGTTTTAGACGGGGCGCTGCATCAACCTGTTCATGAAGTCTGAGCGTCTTACCCACGATGCACCGCTCATCTCGTGCTCTGTGGTGTGGAAGGACATGTGCCGCTTCACACTTTTAATCCCTCTGTTTAAGTGTAATTATGGCTGTCCAATGGACTTCAAAACTGAAGGTTTACGAGTGAAGAGGAATCAACAGGACAAGACGACACTGTAATGAGTATTTATGAGAGAAACTGGACAGAGAAATCAAACAGCCTGACGTACTCCATCATGAATTGATGTGATGCTGGAAAGTGATTTGTTAAATCATAATACACATTAATAATTTATAATCTGATTAGAAGTCCTACAAAACCAAACATAACCAAGCAGTTGCTGGTAGCCATTGACTTCCACAGTATTTTTTTCAATGGCTTCAAGTCAATGGCTACCAGCAACTGTTAGATTACCAACATTTTTCAAAATATCTTCTTTTGTGCTCAAAAGAAGAAAGAAAGAAATTAGGTTTGGAACAACATGAGGCTCTATCTAGCCTCTCCTAGTTCCCTCTCTTTCTCTTTCTCTACTGTACTATCAAAATAAAAGCCAATAAATGGCAACAATAAACATTAAAACAATGTTAACACATAGCTTGCAACTGTTTTTCCTAGTAAACAAGTAAATTGGGTAATTTTGATTCCATGGTGACTTTTAAGGTTTATCTGATATACACAGGGCCCGATGAGCTCTACAGTTTCTGCAATTATTGCTGAATCCAGTCATAAAACCTGAATTTACTGCATGCGCAATGTCACAGAATTTGGCAAAATTTTGGATTAATAAATAAAAAGTAGGGCTGTTAAGAACAAGTGTCTGTTGATATTAAAGCACAAAAAGGCTGTTATTGTTAAATAAAGTCTGCTTGTTCTTTATTCTGCTTCTTTGGGTAAATGAGCCTTCACTACAACCCACCAAAATAAAAGTTCAGTCTAATTTGAAGAAATTATGTCAGAAATATATTGCGATTGGACAGTAGAATGTACTTCTGAAAGTACCGGTAATAATAACAATACTATTTATTAGAACATTATTTTTATGGAATATCAAACAATATCACACACTTTTTCGACCACGTTTTAACTGAAACTGTAAACCTTTGTTGTGCAGCACTTTGTTTGACAAAAAATAAAAGGAATTTCATTCGATTACATTTTTAAAAGATCGACTGAAATGCTAAAGTTTAATGCCTTCATTTGATTACTACTGTTTTTATTAAATAGTTTAAATTAAAATAAGTTTGTATTAAATCATAAAAAATAGAATCTAAAAAAATTATGCAGGCATCACAGAATTAAATAAATAAATAAACTCATTTAATAGGAAACTATTAAAATATTATTGATATTATAATATTTATCATAACATTGCTAATATCATTTTATAATAATTTTTATATTATAAAATACAATATTAATAATAAATTCTGCATGTTTTTAATGTTATTTAATACAATTTTAAATCAATTATAGTAAATTATTTATTAAATTATTATTGTTGTTAACATTTTATGAAGATTTTGATTATTGAAGTTTAATTAAATCAACAGAATCCAGAAAAATTAAAATGGAAAACCTAGAATTTGGCAAAAAAATAAAGCAGATTTCATGGAGCCCTACATACATGCAGCCGTCAAAATCACCTGCTGCGATTTCCCAACTCAAGAACAAAAGACTCACCGGCCAAGACACTGACCTTTCCAGTCCAACACAGAGACTGCAGAATGGAGGCCTCTCTTCAATATTTATTGTACATAGCACACACGCACGCGGCATACCGGATGGGTCGTAACGCCAGCTGAAGACTCGGAGCATGCCAGCAGTGACGGAGGCCGAGCAAATCTATCTCATTTCATTTGAATCTGGCTCCTCTTTTCTGGCACATGAATAATGCATCAGTCGGAGGCGTGTGGCGCTGCAGCCTCTCTCTCAGCGGGGAAGCGCTGCGGCTCCCTGAGCGGCCCCTGCTCTCCCCGTTACACCGCTCCCGATTAATTACACACTTTAATGAGCTGCATTATTAATGGGGCTCTTACTTGGCAGTTTAAGGAAACGCAGCGGAGCGCTCAGCGATACCAGCCTCTAATTCTCATTAAAACATCACACGAGGCTTGTGGGACGGACACGGCCTCCTCTGACACAACATCTACAGGATTTAAACGCCTCACGTGAAAAGAGGACAGAGAGGCTGAGAAATGTGCTCAGAGAGAAAGGAAAGATTCAAGAGGACATTCATATGCTCATCACAATATGCATTCCTTACTTGGGTCTTTTAAAGATTACTTAGGTCTTTTAAAGAGCTAAACATCAGTTTTAATTTCAACATTCAAAAAAATAAAAATGCTCATTTTAGAAGAAATTTTCAGATGGCACTTCTGGAACTCTTCATATATATTGTTCATAAACTGTATATAATACAAATACTGTATATACATACATAAATATCTATCTATCTATCTATCTATCTATATATATATATATATATATATATATATATACATATACATAGGGTCATTGAGTTTTTGAAATTAAAAAATGTTTACTCAGAAAGAGTGCATTAATTTGATCATATATTTGATCAAATATATTTTAACATTTTTAATTTATACAAATTCTGAAACAAATGTGTTAGTTTCCACAAAAATATGAAGCAGCACAACTGCTTTCAATATGGATAATAAAAAAAAAAAAAATGTTTGGTTTTTTTGCAGCAAATCAGCATATTAGAATGATTTCTGAAGATCATGTGACACTGAAGAATGGAGTAATGATGCTGAACATTCAGCTTTGATCACAGGAATAAATTACATTTTACAATATATTCATATAGAAAACTCATTTTAAATCATAATATATCATAATATTAATGCTTTTAATGTATTTTTCATCAAATAAATGCAGCCTTGGTGAGCAGAAGAGATTTCTTTCAAAATTGACCATCAACGATGGTATGCATTTGATTTAAGATCACTTTAATGAAAACAGTTCCTAGAAAGGCATCAAGACATCGGATTTGTTCCATGTGGCACACATGAAAGTCTCACACAAGCCTTTTAATTACTGGCTTTTTTGAGAAAGTGTATTTTAAGCTTGGGCCTTAAGTACTCAACGAAGCAACTATAAAAACAAATGCATCTGCCATGTCAGGAATGGAACGGAAAACTCTGAAACAGATTTCTGCACGCCGAACACTTGGATTGAGGCATTGTTGTTCATATTTGGAGGCACATAAATATCTTTTTCTTTGTGTTTGCCAGTGAAGCTCTGTCTGCGTCTGTCTGATACGTCTCTGAGATGAGATTCACCGCTGCAGAGAGAAAGAGAAAGAGAGGGAACGAGCAGCGAGAGTCCCGCGGGTCCTCCATTTGGGTTACTTTGTGCTGGAGACGCAGGCAGAGCGACTTTCCTCCTGCCATTCAAAGACATATAACACACCACATCAAAACACGTCACCTTCCATTAACGCACAACCCTCTGCATAAACAGGAGAGACTTCAAAATGACCAGAAATACCCTGAGAACAACATCCTTAACACAGCCAAGCAGGAAATACTTGGGAATCGATACAGATAAAACCAGATTTTCAGTGCTTTCCTGTGCAAAACACACCAATGCAATGCTACAGGGTGTTGCTAAGCAGTTGCTAGGGTGCTCTTGGTGATTGCTAGGTGATTACTAACTGTCCCGACAGTCAAAACATCTCAAGTCGCTGCAATATTCTGGTCTATATGGCTTTTTGATGCAAGTGTATGAGATTTTTTTTGACCGATATAAAAAAAATAAAAATAAAATTATTTTGTTAAAAAGTATCCAAAAATAAAACAAAAAATTGACATTAATATTGTTATTAAATTATTAGTGTTTTAAATTAATTTTAAGTGAACAGTAAATAATGGAAACGGTCATCTAAATGTAAAAAAATGAGTGTACACAATTAAATATATTAAGTATTGACTGATACCGATAAATTTAAAAATCTCTAATACTGGCCAATAATCAATATGGAAACAATTATGTTTTATTTTGTGTGAATAAGTAAAAAATAAATAAATAAATAAATAAATAAATAAAACCTTAATCACTTTAAACGTGAATTTGGGCATCACAACATTATAAATGTACAATATGAGAAATGGATATTCATTTAGAGATCTGATTAAGATGAAATTTAACAGTGTTATTAAATTAGGTTTTCAAAATAAGCTTTAAGTGAACATTAAATGATGGAAAATGTCATTCAAATGAAAAAAGTAATAGAAATGATTGTAGTCTTTTAAATATCCAACATCGGCCCATACCGATATATTAAAAAAAATCTTTAATATCGGCTGATAATCAATATGGAAATCAACAAACATTCTGAAAAGGGAGTAGATGAAACACTTTAAGTGTTGTTAACTAAAACTACAGCTATTAAAAATCGTTTTCATTAATTGAAATAAAGCAGAAATAAAATAAATATAAATATTAATACAAAATTTAGACTTAAACTGAAATAAAAATGAGGAATATTACCTTGACAATTAACTGAAAAAGCTGATGTACTAAATTTACTAAAACTGAAATAAAAATATATTACATCTATGCAATATTAAAAAGATAAAAAATAATAAAAATGACAAAAGCACATAAATTACTAAAACTTACTAAAATTAAAATGAAATATAAAAATAAAAGCTAATTCAAATATTAATAAATACTATAATATTGTATACATAATACTAAAACAACAAATAATAATTTATAAATAATAATTTTTCTGGTAAAGTCGCACCCTGGGACAGGAGCAGGTGAAGATGTGAATGGATCTGCTCCATCAAGCAGAGGCCTCCCACCATCCTGTCATCTCAGACCATGAATAGTAATGCGTGACCCCCCCCCCCCAAAGTGTCCGCAATCCGGGTGGATGAGAGTATTTCTCTCCAGACCCCAGACAGCACAGGCCCTGGGGACAACTCCATCAGCGGCGGGACGTCTTCAGCACACGGACACGAGACCAAGACGAGGAGGAGCCGGACACTCATTACGCGAGCACTATCTGGGTCACGGAGCAGATGCAAATGTAGGTCACGGGAAACTCCTGTTGTCAATCAAGACGTACAAAAAAATGATGAAAGTCTGAGAGTGAAAGATCACGCCTGCTCGGCTGGATCACAGGCCATCGGAGATGAGAAGAGATGAATATTAGAAGAGCTACAGTGGGTGAGCAGGGGTCAAAGGCCTATGAGACAAAGAGGACACCTCCAGCAAATTAAAACCTCGGAGTCAAAGCCATTAACGGCTTTAATTTGATCCAGCCCAGGAGTGGAGTGATTTTTGCTCATGTAATTAGAGTTTTACATTTATACTACCTTTCAAAGGGTTCAGTAAGGGTTGTGTTTCTTATTTAAAGAAATTAAAACTCTTATTCAGCAAAGATGCACTGTATTGACCAAAAGTGACATAAATTATGTTCTTTTGATCTATCAAAGAATACTACAAAAAAATACATATGTTTTCCACATAAATATGAAGCAAAATATGTTTTCAACATTGATAATAATCAGAAATGTTTCTTGAGCAGCATATCAGCATATTAGAATGATTTCTGAAAGATCATGTGACACTGAAGACTGGAGTAATGATGCTGAAAATTCTGCTTTACATCACAGGAAAAAACTACATTTTACAATACAGTCAATTAGAAAACAATATTTTTAAAATTGTAATAATATTTCACAATCTTAGTGTTTTTACTGTATTTATGATTAAATAAATGAGCACTTTCATTAAAAAAAAAAAAAAAAAAAAAACATTAAAACATCTTACTGATCCCAAACTATTGAATAGTATAATGTTGTACAACAGTAACTTAAATTAAATTAAATTTTCAAAACAAGCTTTAAG
>JAFVLL020032934.1:0-16835 GCA_021397915.2 Tor tambroides
TTATGGTAGAGAAATGAACATTCAATTCACGGGCAACAGCTCTGGTGGACATTCCTGCAGTCAGCGTGCCAATTGCACGCTCCCTCAAAACTTGCAACATCTGTGGCATTATGCTGTGGGATAAAACTGCACATTTTAGAGTGGCCTTTTATTGTGGCCAGCCGGCACACCTGTGCAATAATCATGCTGTCTAATCAGCATCTTGATATGCCACACCTGTGAGGTGGATGGATTATCTCGGCAAAGGAGAAGTGCTCACTAACACAGATTTAGACAGATTTGTGAACAATATTTGAGAGAAATAGGCCTTTTGTGTACATGGAAAAAGTCTTGAGTTCAGCTCATGAAAAATGGGGGCAAAAACAAAAGTGTTGCGTTTATAATTTTGTTCAGTGTAATTCAGCACTGAGTTTGAATTATGACACTATACATTTCTGTCCCGACATACAGGTGTGCCATGTGAACCTGGAAGGACAACCTTTCTACTCCAAGAAGGACAAGCCCTTATGCAAGAAGCATGCACATGCCATCAATGTGTAGATGCTTCAATATTGCATCAAAAGCTGTCAGTGAAGGAAATAAACGCAATTAATACATTTGCATGTGTGGTTTTATGGCAAGACATCAGTGCCTATCCAAATGACACAAAAACTAATATAAAAGACATACTGTATATTAAATAGCATATTAGTAAAAGGATGAAACTAGACATTTTGACATTTATAGGTCATTTGTTTTTATTATAACCCTAATACATTTGCATACATGCACTTGTTTGTCTGATACAGTAATTTAAGAGATATAACATTTTCACTTTTTTTTTTTTTTTGGTTTGGTTAATGCAACATACAATTTTTGTGATATTAGTGACTAAAACCTTAATTTGAAAGATATTAATATTATACATGGATGTTGAAGATTGAAACAGCCTGAAAAGTCTATGCATATTATTACGCCTTAAAATTTAAAGTAAACTTAAATGTGTTTTTATTCCATTAATATTTGTTTTCTTGAACAGTAATGAGGCCTATAGATCCCTGACTTGCTTATCAGTCACAAAAGGATGTTAAATAGATTGAGACTGCATGTTGTTTTGCAGTCTTTTCAATACTTAATGGGAGTTTTATGTTACTAATCTTGTTCATTTGTGCTTTTAGTGTGTGGGAAAGCAAGTGAGCTAATTCATGCATATGTGATGTCCATATTAGAATTATGTGTCATTTTTATCAACTCATTTTAAGAATGGGAGCAGGGCATCTGAAAAGGTAACAGAATTTGTTTTAATTTATTAATTGTTGCCTTCACAGTGTATGCAAGACATAGTTAGATGTAATAATATCCAGCTCTCAAGGAGTTTTTTTTTTCAGATGTTCATGTTTTGCCTTGTCACCTATGATAGATGAATTTTTTTATTTATTGTGCGCAAAACCTCAATATTTACAAAATCTTTGCAAATAGTGTACTGTTCTGAATTTGCATGGATAATTTACTTGTTTTCTTTGCCAAGAAGGAGGGATTCATATTTTTATGTAATAAATACTTTAACAAGACAGAGACACACAGGATGCAAGTTGTATTGTTAATATGTAACAAATGGGATACCTGAGACTTTTTTTTCCCTCTGTGAGTATATGCTACCCAACAAGTTTTAGTTTCAAGCCTAGTGGCAACTAAAGAATATCATGGTTAAATTCTGAGATTGCAATTCTAGACACTCATGTTTTCCTATGTGATATTGATATCTTAAAATAACTTTTATTTAGACATACTTTATAAATGTGTCCTTGATTTATATATTTTCACTGCCATATATTGACGTTAATGTTACCTACCACATGTGTTCTTAGGGCTACTTTTGATTTTGGCTTTTTTTGGTTTGTTTTGAATATTACTAACAGTGGTTTGGCATGTCATACAGTGGGGCAAAAAAGTATTTAGTCAGCCACCAATTGTGCAAGTTCTCCCACTTAAAAAGATGAGAGAGGCCTGTAATTTTCATCATAGGTATACCTCAACTATGAGAGACAAAATAAGAAAAAAAAATCCAGAAAATCACATTGTAGGATTTTTAATGAATTAATTGGTAAATTCCTCGGTAAAATAAGTATTTGGTCACCTACAAACAAGCAAGATTTCTGGCTCTCACAGACCTGTAACTTCTTCTTTAAGAGGCTCCTCTGTCCTCCACTCGTTACCTGTATTAATGGCATCTGTTTGAACTCGTTATCAGTATAAAAGACACCTGTCCACAACCTCAAACAGTCACACTCCAAACTCCACTATGGCCAAGACCAAAGAGCTGTCAAAGGACACCTCTAAAACAAAATTGTAGACCTGCACCAGGCTGGGAAGACTGAATCTGCAATAGGTAAGCAGCTTGGTGTGAAGAAATCAACTGTGGGAGCAATTATTAGAAAATGGAAGACATACAAGACCACTGATAATCTCCCTCGATCTGGGGCTCCACGCAAGATCTCACCCCGTGGGGTCAAAATGATCACAAGAACTGTGAGCAAAAATCCCAGAACCACACGGGGGGACCTAGTGAATGACCTGCAGAGAGCTGGGACCAAAGTAACAAAGGCTACCATCAGTAACACACTGCGCCGCCAGGGACTCAAATCCTGCAGTGCCAGACGTGTCCCCCTGCTTAAGCCAGTACATGTCCAGGCCCATCTGAAGTTTGCTAGAAAGCATTTGGATGATCCAGAAGAGGATTGGGAGATGAAACCAAAATAGAACTTTTTGGTAAAAACTCAACTTGTCGTGTTTGGAGGAGAAAGAATGCTGAGTTGCATCCAAAGAACACCATACCTACTGTGAAGCATGGGGGTGGAAACATCATGCTTTGGGGCTGTTTTTCTGCAAAGGGACCAGGACGACTGATCCGTGTAAAGGAAAGAATGAATGGGGCCATGTATCGTGAGATTTTGAGTGAAAACCTCCTTCCATCAGCAAGGGCATTGAAGATGAAACGTGGCTGGGTCTTTCAGCATGACAATGATCCCAAACACACCGCCCGGGCAACGAAGGAGTGGCTTCGTAAGAAGCATTTCAAGGTCCTGGAGTGGCCTAGCCAGTCTCCAGATCTCAACCCCATAGAAAATCTTTGGAGGGAGTTGAAAGTCCGTGTTGCCCAGCGACAGCCCCAAAACATCACTGCTCTAGAGGAGATCTGCATGGAGGAATGGGCCAAAATACCAGCAACAGTGTGTGAAAACCTTGTTAAGACTTACAGAAAACGTTTGACCTCTGTCATTGCCAACAAAGGATATATAACAAAGTATTGAGATGAAATTTTATTGACCAAATACTTATTTTCCACCATAATTTGCAAACAAATTCTTTAAAAATCCTACAATGTGATTTTATTTTTTTTTTTTTTCTGGCCTTTTTTTTTATTTTTTTTTTTTATTATTATTTATTTTTTTTATTGTCTCTCATAGTTGAGGTATACCTATGATGAAAATTACAGGCCTCATCTTTTTTTAGTGGGAGAACTTGCACAATTGGTGGCTGACTAAATACTTTTTTTGCCCCACTGTAATTGCCTCCTCTTAAATTTAGTGAATTGTTAGCTTCTTTTTTACACAAGATTAGTAAATTACTTAAAATTGCATTAATAGCAGTGTTGGGCTCAGAAGTGGGAATGATCTTCTTAGCATTTTTCAAAAACAGATGTATTTGATGTCATTTAATGCTATTGAATGTACTTTACAAATAATGTATTATCTCAATTTGTCATTGCTGTATTCTGCAGTTCACCTGGGAATTACAGAGACAAAGGATTGATCCATAATTACATAAAGTTGCAGATACTTCAATAATACAATAAAGAACCATATACAGTATGTTACGTGACACTCATTTTTATAAATATGACGTTCTGGGGTATATGTTAACAAGTGTCATTAATGCAGTCTTCTTCTGTTGAAAAAATACAGTGTCTGTCTTGCTATTTTTATATGATAGTTCAAAATGAGATGCAGCTCTACAGAATACTGTAGATTTACTTTATGAGCATATAAAAAAGATTTTTAATAGAGTGTAAGTATAATGTTTATCATTCATAGGCTATATGAATTAAAAATCAACAAATAATCTTTATGTATTCATGATGTTTATAGGGCAGTGAGGGATTTCTACAATTTTATATTTGTTTTTGAGAGAGACAGCACAACTAATACCAAAAAAAAAATCAAATTAATTTTTTTACAGATGTATGTGCTGTTATTTTCGCTCAGAAAGGTGTCACTCAGACCAAAGTAGTTAACATTATGTTCTCTTAACTGTGATATTGTTTTGAAATAAAACGAACCAATATTATTTCTATCTAATAGTGTGATTTTTATTAGCATTAAACTGTCAGATTAATGTTTTTATCCAATGCACTGAAACGGTTTTTGAGGACGTGAATGTTTCGCGCTCATCGGCAGGGAGCGCTAGGGAGTCGGTTTCGGCGCTCGCTGCTGTGATCTATCTGTCCACAGTCAGTGTAGTGTAGTAAGTGCAGGACACTCTACTGTGATGGTCAGTGCTAGACCTTTAACAGACCTCAGAGTCCATCACGATCACAACTGCTAACGAACCCTCTGAGTTATTCGAGAGCGCAATGAATTGACGGAAATAAGATTTGCTGAAGAATCTTTTCGGTAAGTGTAATGGAAAGTGTTAGCTTGGCTATGCTAAACGCTGCCTCGCGAAAGTTTGTTGCGCTGAATTTTTCCATTTTCCACGTAATGTTTTAAACGCTGTACAAAGACAAAACCGACTGCCGTGGGGTGTTATATTTTTTACTATGCAGTAAACAAATGTACAAGGCTTAAGGAGAAAAAACGATGAGAGTTGACGCGTTTTTTACATGATTTTGTCAGGAGATTTGATCGGAGTGAAGCGAGTTGAATGATAGCTAGTGTGCTAGCGCCGTTAGCAAGTCAAAATACGTTTAAATTTACTTCCATAACTACCAATAAGGAACTTCTTGCTTCAAAGCAGTACAGTGTCTTTGTAATCTACATTTTATTATATTTTAAAATAACATTCATCTGTTTTGAAGAAAATGTCACGGTTTGTAAAAGTCCGAGTGAAAAGTTATTAACGCGACAGTCGCGTAATGCTAGCAACAACTTCCCTAATAATCTGACAGCTGTGTGTTGCTTATTTATCTTTCTCATGGAAACTGTTTTACATTTCATGTTTGTTTCTTTTCACGATACAATATTGTGTTTATTTATATTTTGCATTATATATTCTTTTCATGGGTTGTTTTTAACTTCAGCCTGTTTTGCTCACGTATCCGCCTCTCAATACAAAAAAAAAAAAAAAAAGCTGCTTTTGGGTTATATTATTTGTATGCGTAGGTTTGTGGAAATGTAATACATTTAAATGATGC
The DNA here is from genome assembly GCA_021397915.2 of Tor tambroides. Classification (NCBI taxonomy): domain Eukaryota; kingdom Metazoa; phylum Chordata; class Actinopteri; order Cypriniformes; family Cyprinidae; genus Tor; species Tor tambroides. The sequence continues at coordinate 5,393 of JAFVLL020032934.1, forward strand.
TAGTTTTACTGTACATTTTGTACTGCTTTCCGGATTTTAGTGTCTCTTTTGACCATGCCTCTAGCCCGCTCAATACAAAAGCTGCTTTTAATTTATGGGTTCTGGGGGGAAGGGGGTCTGTTCAGCTCCTTTACCTTCTCAAGGAGGTCAAAAAACAGATGGTAACACTGCCTGTGAAGCAGTCTGCTTCGAGAGGCCTGGAGGAGAGAGGCTTAGTCTGAGGAAAATGGATTTATTTTACAAAATTAAAGCTAAAGGCTGGAAGTATATACATGCCAGACATCTGTGCATTCCACAGTTTGATGCAGGATCTCTTCTGAAAAAAAAAAAAACAATATCTGGAAGAACTGTGCTCATGAGAACAAAACCAGGGTGTTTTAAAGTGTGTTAAATTCTGTCATCATTTACTCACCCTATTGTGCTCTGCAAGTTTCTGGAGATGTTAGCTGGAATATTAGGGAGCATGAATATTGAATATGAATGATGAATATTAATGATGAATATTAAGTCATCATTCATCACAGTATTTTTTTCCCTGTACATCAAAACTGAATCATCTTTTACGTTCATCATACAGGTTTGGAATGACATGACGACTGGTGAAAGATGAACGAATGTAAATTTCTGGGTGATCTATTATGTTAATAAATGCAAAACAGTGACATCTTGTATGTCCTGTTATTTGTGTTGTGTAGCATGTGACGGTCTATTTACAGTAACTGCTTGAGCAATTATTTGTTCAGTCTTACTTTGAATGTTAATTAATGATCAATTGTTACGCAGATGTGATGGTCATGTGCTTTTTTTCCAAAGGAGCTAAGGAGTTTTCAACCCTATAAGGCATTTAAATTGTTTTTTTGTATAAATACCCAGTTTTATAAATATCTCTCTCTTTCTCTGTAGGAAAACAATTTGTTTAATAATAATTATAATAATATTATTATAATCAACCATTTATTATTTTATTTCAATCAATGTTTTATTTTAAGGTATTTTATAATTGATTTATTTTAATCTTATTTTTTATTATAATTTTTTTTTTTTTAAATTATACACTTCTCTAAACATATCCTCGGACCCCTAGCAATCCCTTGCAGCAGCCCCCCCCCCCCCAAATTTAAAAATGCCTGTTTTACCTCTTATTGCTTAAAAGGTTGCAATATCATACAACAATAAACACAGATGTTTTTCCCCTTCTCTCTGTTTTTTAAAATATCAGCCAGGCCCAGATTGAGTTGCCCTCTAGCCCTCTAGGAGTGTGTTTCAATCTCAGCCACAGTGCAAGGGATCGGATTGCAGTGGGAGTCTGGCGAGGTGGCAGCGCGGGGAGGCTGGACGGGAAGAGGGGGTGTGGGGGCGAGAGGGTTAAGAGGCAGTGTAGATCAGGTTTCACATCCCTGCCTGCGTTCCTCAGGCTGCTGCGCAGTCTAAAGTCAGCCCCCCACCCTCCTTGACTCACTCTGGAGACAGGATGGCTAAGCAAGAGGGAAAAACACACACGGCCACCTCAGACCTGCCCCCGAATGTATCACCCATCCCATCGTAAAGGTGCTGATGTATCACCCCCACCATTTAGTCATATCATTCCGATCTAAAAGGTGGAAAACGAATCCTAAATGAGCACGGCCATTTGATACACGCTACTGAGCTTTTATTGAACAGACTTTTCTTTAACACTTATTGTAGGCTGAGGAGTCCTCTGTGCTTGCGCTTCCAGTGGATGGGTAGGAAAGTGAGGTAGAGCCATTGATTTCTTTAACTCTTTCTGTGCCACTGTTGGTTAGTATGATGGCAGATCAGATAAAGATAGATTGGATGAAGCTATGCAGTGGGAGGCCGGTGCAGTTCTGGAGAGTGGTCTCTGTTTATTCAGTATGCCCCAGCTGTCCTTTAATGGTATTGATCTGCTTTAAATACACTTGGCTATCGGAGTAAATTATTTAGAGTGGCACCGGATAGGGTGAATTCAGTGATGGGTTGGGTTAGTGCAAAGACAACCAAAAAGATTTCTGTCTGGTCTTGTAATGAGTCACAATGCTTGTTTACAATATTGTTTAGGGGATTTCATTTGGTTGTAGAGACCCAGATAATTGAATTACATCTGCCTGTATTTTTTTTTTAATGGCATGTAATGAATATCTTGTGAGAGTTGTAATGCCCGGAATGCTTTTGACACACTAGGCCTTGCTTATACCAGCACTTTTCTATTTGTACAGCAACTAGTCTAATTCCACTTGGTGGCAGGCTTTTGATATTGTCTCTTTGTTCTACTTTAAAAAGCTGATGTTAAAGGGTTACTCCACCCCAAAATGAAAGTTTTGTCATTAATCACTTACCCCCATGTCGTTCCAAACCCGCACAAGCTTTGTTCGTCTTCTCAACACAATTTAAGATATTTTGAATGAAAACCGGGAGGCTTGTGACTGTCTCATTCATCTTTTCAATTAAGCTATGTTGTAGGTTACTCTGTGACATTACTAGGTTCAACATGATGCACTTTAAGTGAAAAGTTATTTAAAGTTCATTTCACAGATTTCTGAACTATGAGTTGTTATCATGGATAGAACTACCCTATATGGCAGGAATAGAAACAAAGCAACTATGTTTTAACCCCTTTATCAAATGTCTTTTCACTTGTTCATTCCTCTGGAGTATCTGTACTTCAAAACAAGTACTGTAGCAGTGCTTCGCCTGTGTTGCTATAGGTTATGCTGACTGGATAATAAAAATAGTGTGGCTGATTTGGTTCCAGCTATTAGCTGGGTTCTCATGTTACCTTGGTTTAAAGATGCAGTCAAAAATGTGTTATTTATAAACTCTTTTACTATACCATTGTATTTGTTGAGTTTATTAAACTTTGATAGCAAAAACAAAATTATAAAGATGTAATATACTTTACTGCATAAAAGATTCACTTCTATATTTTACAGAGTTTTGTGGTACTATGACAGAATCCAAATGCCATTTGGACATTCAGCCACCTGGATCCGAATGACACCTGTAGCCAGCCTCCATGCTTACCAAACACTATGCCAACATGCTTCACAGAAATGGATCTTTCTGTACGGTAAGGAAACATCTGCTAAAAAAATGCCACTTCTTCTGATACCCCCTGCATTACAAGCAACCAAGAAGTGTGTTTTCATGTGGTGATTACATGACCACAGTAGATAAAAATGCTCCCTACATCAGAGATGGCCGGACTGCAACAAATGTTTTCCACACGTTTGGATCTGGGAATACATTTTAGGAAAAAAAAATGAACATGTCAAAGTTCATCCTTGTGTGGCTGGTTTCTAAGGCAACAGCCCTACCCAGTTTCTCTCACACCTGAGGTGCAGACTTATGGTTAGCAGATGCTAAGCTGTGAAATATTCAGAGAGGAATTTTCACTGAGGAAAAATGATTTTCTCTTAAAAAAGAAGTAATGTGATTAATGATAATGCATAGCTGAAAATGATATTTTTCTCTGTAAATATGTTGAAAAATGTGTCTACCAAAGTCTCTTGAAGTAAAGGGTATCTCAGTGCAGGGTCATCATTAGTCTGGAGATGGTTCAAATTTGAAGACTAGTATGGTAGGTCTCTGCACTGGACACATCTCTCATCAAACCCCAGTACACCCAAACACTCAGACCCTTCGGTGGAATGTGTGAGGCAGGTAATGGAAAATAAACGTCCAATAAACCTCTGCTGCTTCAGTAATTCCAGGAAATTTGTGGACTTTTCCATCTCCATAGTTGTTCCTATATAAATTCCAAGGAAAAAATATTGTCTCTGTTTAAAAGCAGAGAAATATAAGCTGAATGTTTTTTATGGGAACTGATCAATTTATTAAGTCACCATGAAATCAAGATATTTATAAATGATTAATTCATGCAATTTTTAAAAAAAAATTTGTTTGTCCTTGTAATTTTTAATCAAAACCATTAAACTTTCCTACCTCTGGTGCAAGACAATCCCATTTACGTTACAATAGGAAGGAAAACACAATCGCAAATTCCATTTCCTACTGACTTATGATAAACAGGAAAAAGGCATGATAATTAACATCAATAACAGTGCTGTAATGATAAGTACCAACAGTAATTTTGAGATAATTACATTTTTTATGTTTATACAAATTTTGCACCATAAGAGGTTCAGCCATTTTTTAAAATAAAACAAGGAGGAGCTAGTCTAAAAGTCTTTTTTTTTTTTTTTTTTAAGCAACTGTAAAAGTAATGACAAATCAAGCAGTTGGCACTTTGAAGTCATTTTGGGGTAATTAGTCCAGTTATAAAGCACAACGATCAAATCGGCTTCCTAAGTGAGATTTGTTTCGGGTTTCATAGACGAGCTGTTCCGATTTTAGTCGGTCAAGCTGAGTTTCTTAACTTCTCAGCCAAAATGTGCTCAAATTTTGGGGGCTTTGTTCTGGAAATGGTGTCTCAACCCATTACCCCTCCAGAGGAATCTGGCCAAAGGAGCTCATATTGCACCCAAGTGCTCCACAGATTAACTTTTGTTCTTCTCCTGCGATCCACTGCTGTGTCACCAGTCTTGTGCTACCTTTAAAGTCTCTGCTTGACTGACTCTCTGCGATGCAGCTGCTTGACAGTGATTGGTGTTGTGTCAGGAAGAGATGTGGGACTTCGGTGAGGATGAGAAGAAGAGAGGATGATAGAAGAGAGAGTTGGTCGTGGGCCTAAGTATTCTTATGCTAATCCTTTCCTGGGATGAGGCGCAAAGCAGCCAAGCAAACAATGGCAGCGGAGCCAGAAAGTCTGCCCTGCAGTCTAGCAGGCCTTGAAAGGCATGTCGGGCATAGCGCCGACACTGAGGGAAGGCAGCCTCCAGTACTGGGAGCCCTGCTGTAAGGAGGGGCCCCAGGAGGGACCAGAGACCCGGGCCAAAGCTGGCCAAGAGAGTGGGGGCGAGGGGGAGACAAACACCAGACCACTCTGCTCGTCATGCAGGCTGTAGTTAGAAGTGATAAGAAAGGCAAGGTGAGATTTATTTCACAGATATGTCTATTTCATAATATTATCAAACATTGGCTTTTTCTTCTAGTTGTAACCCCCACCTAAACCTTCTGTATATTTGTTGCGAACTGTCATTTATGTTGTGTTGTTGACCTGAGGGAACACTTGAATTATGTTCTGCACATTAGGAAGGCCAGATATGACTCCCTCCTCAGGGATTGAGAGAGATTCATGGTCAAGCATAAAGCCTAAAGTATACTTGGGCTGACTGCGTTCCGTGCACTGTGACATAATTTTTGTGTCAATGTGGATAGTGCGTGTACAACAGTGCACACGCAAGGTGAAATGTTGAGACAGAAGAGTGTCAAACTCGTCCATCTGCGCCCATCAAGTACACTTTAAAAGCTGGAGTGGAATGCAGAAAATGAAGCATAGCCAGGCCTTAAGGTTGACTCCAAAGGTGCACCATAGTTACACATCCCCATACAATACCCCTATTCATTCAGCCTCCTAACATAAATTTATGGCGCCATCAAAGACATTCAGAGGGCAAAGCTCCAGGAGTGTCTGATGAAACACTGAAACACAGTGTGCCTTATATATTGCTTTTTAAGATCTGTGGTACTTTTGAAGCAATAATAGTGATAGATGTCCATTCAAGACATATGACCGCTGGACTTGTTTTATTTGAAAGTCTCCAAGGTTTAGCAGTTGATTTAATCAGTCTAATATTAGAAGTATAGTAAGCAGTTTTCAGGGGTGTCCTTCTCGCTACACTTTGTGTGTGTGTGTGTAGATCCAAGTTTTGTCTTCATCACGTCAGGACATGACCCAACTTGTTCAGCCATTCACGTATAAAACATCTGAATAAAAGTTGATTTTACTTGCAGAATGTGAGTAATTGCTGTCATTTCCTTGGCGTTTGGGATATACTTTTGAACTTTCTATTCATCAAAGAATCCTGAAAACATCACAGTTGCAATAAAAATGTTAAGCAGCACAACTGTTTTCAACATGGATAAACATGGAGCACCAAATCAGCATATTACAACAACTTCTGAAGGATCATGTAACTCTGAAGACTGGGTCTTTCAAAACTGGTGACTAATACCTCTAAACATCCTCCAGTACTGTGTCACGCCTCTTCTCACTCGTTCAACCTTGAATGTTGTGGGTTTTTAGCCCCATATTTCATTCCTAAAGCAAAAGACAAACTGTTCTGTTCTGTGTATCCTTTGATAGAACTTTGTGTGTTTGTCTAATATGGTATCTTCACCATATCTGTGTACACTTATAAATTTAACATAGCTCTTTATACCGTTCTTTTTTCTAAAGTGTTTGAAAGTGATGCCACCTGCCAAGTTTTGAGGCATCATCTTTGCAGCAGGCCTCAAAGCTAGCCTCAGCCTCTTGTCTCTGTGTGAAGGTGCCTACACAGCTATCTTGTCCCCTTGCTTTGCAGAGGCTAGCTTTGTTCGCTTGTTATCCGGTCAGGGATGTGTGAAAGTGGGGCACAGGTCGGGGCTCTTTGTCCCCCTTGGGCAAATCAGAAGTGACAGACACCGGCCCACTCCGCCACTAATTTGCCCCCCCCTCAGGACAGACTTCGCTCAGGGCCACTAATTGCAGCGAGACGCACAGGCCTACAAGGGAACAGACACATCACGTTATTAACGCTGGAAGGGGCCAACGGGGTAATTGCGGAACATCCTTCATCAAATTATTTGGGCATGTTTCAGCATTCAAGAGTAGCGCCAGCCTAACGGGTTGAGGGGTCAAGCCCAGAAAAAACAAGGGGGCAATGATGTTCAGTGCTACCAAGAAAAATTACAGCACTGCTTAATCAAGTCTTTTTTTTTTTTTTGTAATATTGAGTAATTATTAAGCTATAGATGATTTTAGACTTTTTTTGTGTGTGTTTGTAGACATTGTGTCTAGAAAGATGCATTGAGATGTGTATGATCTGCTCATCTCACATTCTTTGTTTCTTTTATTATTTTAGTGCCGTGGACCCCATAAGGAGGGATCTCTGAGTTTCTAGTGCCATCATCATCCCCAGATCTTCCTCTCATTCTCTGCATCTCTTCAGACATAATCTCTTCAGCTCCACCTGTACTTTAGTGTTCACTGGGATTTCAGGAGCATAAGCAGCCATCATCACTGATCTCATCCTCACCCCAAAGGTTACGACGACGCTGTTTGACGATGGCACAGCTTTTGTATGTCACTGTGGTTTTGGCCGAAGTCTGCCTGCTTCTGAGGCTCTGTGCTGGAGGTAAGGGTGTTTTCTTTACTTCACACCTGTCTTCATCTTTCATTTACAGTAGCTTTAGCTTATATTCATACTCTTCATATAAACCAAGGGCAGTCTCAAGCATGTAAGTGGAATTCGAACAAGGTGATAGGTGTTTGTCAAGCCTTTTTCCAACTGCTCTATGCAAACTCTGCTCTGAGAGTTGTTATATATGAACACTCCGCATAAATGTGATCTCCAGAGCTACTGTGAGAGCTCACCTCACAAGCATTTCAATATTTAATTCTGAATGGAGAGTTTGTCTAATACTCATCAAATGCACTCTTTTGAAGAAATTAAGAAATATATTGCTGTTGTGTAGTAAAATAATAGTAATTGAAATTTTCACGCAATATCACACGGAATGGCTGTGATTTAACTATAGTCTCATGCCACAGGTAATTTAATTCCACAGATAGGTCTTTATTTTACAAAAAAATAAGAATGCATTGCTTTGTTTCATGCTGTGAAGCTCTTAATTTGATTAGAAAACAAGGCAATGTAATGTTGTAAATAGTTAGGCCTATATTTTCATTTGAACAAAATGAGATACAGATTGCTGTTTTTGTGATTAAAGTTGGTTTAGGGGAAATTCCTTAATCACTTTCTTGAAGGTACAATTTTAAAGCTGAGACACTGGTTGTTTTAAGTTTCACATTCTCTTGCATCTATTTGTTTTTTTGGGGGGCTTTGATGTGATTGCAGTACAGCAGGGCAGGAATCACATGTGCCCATCTGAACGTTTCCATATGCTTAAAAACTTGATGTTTACTGATGTCAAAGAAAACTGATACCTTTGTTTAATAAAAACGCCCTCCCTGAGACAAACTAACTGATGGTTGCCTGTGGACAATCAACGAGCTGTGAAGGCAAACAGCAACAACCGATTACTCGGAAAACAGTTTTAGTGCACAGAAAAAAAATTAGTTTGCGTTGAAAGGCCTATGGCTTTGTATTTTAGCTCACATTGTTTATGTTAACATACTTTAACTCTGAACTTCTGCGTAAAACAATACTTTGTTCTCTGGGTTAGAACACCCTCTGAAATCTCTGAGGTGTGTTTACTCATGCCAGGGAGTTCAAAAGACATCTTTCCCGTCGTGACTCACTCCTGAACCACGAGCCTCTCAGAGGCCCCCCACTAAAGGAAGCTGTTGAAGTGATTGTTGCCGCTCTCTCTTCCTTTTTTAGCACATTAACCATTTCCTCTATGGCATTTCACAATTGCTAGTTGGTAAGAACTATTCCAAACACACTGTGTTCTCTGGAAATACTTGGGGCTTTTTGTGCTGTTGATCTTCAGATTTAAGCCCCTGTTTAGTAGATTTTAGATATTACAAGAGGCTTGGTTGCTTTCTGTTCCACACTGACTATAAACTTGAGTGGTTTATTACTTTTTATTATTACATTTTTTTTAAAAAATCCACCTACATTTTCAAATTAACAAATCAAGCATTCATTTATATGTTTTAATGTGTATGTTTGAGAAGTTTTGAATTAATCATATTTAGTCCACTCTTAGATTCAACACATGCCACTCCAGGTGAACTATTTTTTTTAAAAGCCTAGTCTTTTATTTGATTCTGATCAATTAGTTGAGAGAAAGAAAAGTGGTCTTGTAACATGCCAAGTAGTCAGATTTTCAAACAGCTCAGTTTTCCTTTAGAGTTCATATTATATCAAACATCAGTCTAATGTCCTTGTCAGTGTATTTTTGTACAGATGCAGCAGAAAAGTAGGAGATGGTTGAAACCAGAGACGCAGCATTGAAGGCGAGCACATTTGACTTCTCAATGCGCTGTTGTTTCTCTGAGTGTTACAGTTGTGTAACGGCTAGTTAAATACCTCTATAGTACATCTTTTTTACCTTGCTCATCAGATGCACCCCTGAGATGTAATTTCAGGCAGGTGTCTGCACCTCTGAAACATAATCTTCAAGAAACGGAGAGGTGACATTGGCGACTGAAAGCCCTCAGTTGCCTCCAATAGTGCAAAGTGCTTTTTTCTCAAGCAATTGTGGACTTGTACCTGGATTGAATAGTGAATGAGATTAGCACTCCTCCTAGGGGAGAAGAAAACGTTTTTTAAATGCAGGCAGCCATTTTATTGGGTGGGGTGAACAAATAGAAATGACACAGACATTTTATTCCAGTATACTGACTTAATTCAGCTATATTTAATTCACAGTTCTCTTTCAAGTATAATTTCAAGTGGCATGTGTGAGGATTAATGTGAAGTGGGATATTGTCAATGAAACAATGCATTGCTGTGAAGGGAAACAGTGTAATTCAGCTTTGCTGTAGACTGAAATCTATTTTTGATTTTCTTCTTTTGCTCTTTCTTCCCTTTGCTCTTTTTCTCAAGTGAGAGAGAGAGAGGGTAATGGTGTGTATCTGCTGGAGAGTCTCATTATGGGGGGGATGATCTGCCAGACCTCAGACTCCACTGTAACTGGCGGCAAAATTAGGCACACATGTGAATGTGGAGGCTCTAATGGGCCCCTCTGACACATCAATCAACGCCCACAACCAGTCACAGGCCAGCAGTGGGCAGAGATTCTTTGCCCTGTCAGAAGAACTGCTTCACAGTTATTTTGAAGAGTTTTGAAATCCTAACATTGTTGTAAATTGCACTTTTCTGCCTCGCCCATAGATTTTTGTACAGTTACAGTGAAAACCAGATTCAAGATCCTTCAATCCCAAAGTCATTCATCAAGCTCTGACCCTGAGTAGAAAGAATGGAGAAGAGGAGTAAAGAGTTATGGAGAGGGATCCCTGGGTTCCTTTTTGGGGCTTTGCCCATTTGATCCTTGTCCAGCCTTCTCCTAATGCGAAATTTCCATCCTAGCCTTGCGTATCAGGATCTGCCGTCATAAAGGGGGACTGTCTCCCTTAGCCTGCATGGGCTCAAGGCCACACAACCTCTTACATTTGCTTTATGAGTAGCTCAATTACTGAAATGACCTCATTGAAATCCCTTGCGAGCAGTTGAATTAGATTAAGTCTAGACAGTGTAATTCTCTTTAAGAGATGATTTTTATAGTTTAGTAAAAGTAACATTAGACAGTGTGTTTGATCCACTTAAGAAAGAAAGATATGGAGTCTGTCCGCACCCTGAACGAGAGCACTTGAGAGGCTGAGTGCGTCATTTAGTTTGCGGTCTAGAATCGTTCTGATAGACTGAGCATATCAAAGGCAGCGTCTCGCAGCTTCACAGGCGTTATCTGGAGATTTAACTGCACTGCCTCCATCAGCTCTGTTTTCTCTTTTCTTTTGTTAATGTTTCTCGCTGTCTCACATTTTGTTTTTGACTCCCATAATGCTGTTGGAGACCACCACAATTTCCTCTTTCCACACCATCCAGATTTAATGTTGTTGTTTTTATGTAAATATTATAAAATTGTTCCGAATCTGCAACTTTAAATAGAGTTGTTATTAGGGATGCTCATTTCGGTTAATTGTCCTGACCGACAACCGCTGATCGTTAGGGATGGGCGATATCTTATCGTTTGCGAGATAACGGTAAAAATTCTCCCCACGATAAGAATTAGTCTTCCCGCGATAACGATAAAGTCTAGTTGTTGACATATTTCTGTGTGCGACAGTGTGGAGCGACATCGCGGAAGGGTGATGTGAAATTGAGGAGTTTATCACTAAATGAGGAGCTCGAGGTCCTTTTACAATCTGGAACTGGTCTGACAAAATCAGTCTGAGCCTTGAATAAATGTACTACAGTAATACATGTGCAATACAGTTTTGCATGCGTATGAACCTGTTTACAAACCTGTTGTCCAACAAAGATATCATTTATTGATATGCTTTTTCTCCAAATTAACTTAATAACATAGTTATGTGTTTGAAATAACTTCTTTTTGTGACCAGACGTGGTTTCATATTACAGAATGATAGTCGTGATAAAGGCCAAGTCGATTAGCATTGCAATGTAAATATACATTCCTTATAAAAAATACCAAAGATTGCTTGAAGAACACAGATAAACCATATATTTTGTGCAATCATATGTTTGTCTTCAAGTTTTATCAGTTAAAATTTCTCTATCTGCCTTGTGCGTTTTATTCAGCGATAACTGGAGACTAGTGTTGTTTTGGCAGCCTGTTTTAATTTTAGTTTTAGTCTAGTCTTTGTGTGAAGCTGTCATTTTAGTTTTTATTAGTTTTAGTCACGTTC
>JAFVLL020032935.1:0-10952 GCA_021397915.2 Tor tambroides
CATTCTGACGGCACCCATTCACTGCAGAGCATCCATTGCTGAGACACATTTCTACAAACCTGATGAAGAAACAAACTCATCCTGATCTTGGATGACCTGAGGGTGACAACATTTTCATTTTTGCCTGAACTATTCCTTTAACACTTCCTGACGGATAAATCGAGTTTGTAAGATGTAAACCTAAAGAACAGTCCAAACCTGCTTGTTCAGCTTCTCTATTCTTCTGCTCAGATCTTCATGTTCCTCTTGCAGAAGCAAAAGCATCTGCTGGTCTTCAGCGCCGGTGTCTGTAACACAAGAACAACATTTGCACATAATTACAGGGAACAACTGTTGTCTGCTTTACAGCCCAAGCTGAATTTAATAACTGATGAATTTTCTCTAACACTAATTCTGTGAATCTGAACAAACATTAGTCATTAGTTAATGATGAATCAGACTCACTATGGATGAGAGTCTGTATCTCTGTCAGCTCTCTGAGTGCTAGTTGAGTTCTCTCAAACGCTTTAACCACCCTCGACACTTCAACTAGTCGCAGGTTTAACCCTCTCCTGTCAGACTCAGTCACCTGTCTGCTCTCTAAACGACTAGAAATGCCCTTCTGCTCGTCCATCACGCGTTTGATGTGTCTCTGAAGCGCCTCGTTCTTCAGGAGATCATCGGTTTTGTGTCCATTTGATCTTAAGATTCTCACGGTGTGAACGCGAGGCGACAACCGAATCAGAAACCGACACAGAGCCGCCATCAATCGGTCTAACCGAGAAACCGGCTCGCGTTATCAGGGCTAAGGCTAGAAGGGATACACATGCAGCTACTGCGCATGCGCACATCAATACAGCGTAATTTTTGTCACAGTGTACAACAATAATTACTATTTTTGCATTATTGTAAGGGGTAGGTTTAGGGTTGGGTAGGTGTAGACGTTTAAAAAACACAACCTAATAGGTAGAAAATTAAATTTTATTGTTAGTTTCCGGTCGGAGCTGTATCCCTTCTAGCCACAACCCGTTTGTCAGTCAGTCTAAGTTAGGCTAGCTAGTACAGCGAAACTCATCAATCTAGACTGTAATCGTTTCATAAACCTTTCCTTTTATTAGTCATGATAACTGGAAATGAACCGGTCATCCATTTGAAACTAAAGGTCAGTCAAGCTCTGCACGAGAAAACACATGGCCATAGAAAACAGGAACTAGAATGCGAGGTGGGCGGGGCTTAGCGTCCGGCGTTATCTCTGATTTGTCAGATGCATTTATTATTATTATCAAATACTTGCTTAGGAAATACAAATGTGAAAAAACATACACCAAGCAAAAAGAGCCAGGTGTCCAAGGATGGCCAAACAATACATAGCAATTAAAATTCAAATATATTTCAAAAATATTTGATCAAATGCATTAATAATAAACTTTCGATGCGTGTTACTTTTCTCAGTGCCAATCACAGCCGTTTGTGATGTTTATGAAATCATTTTATAGCGCTTGCAGAGGAGGATTTCCATTTATTTGACAGGTACGAATACTAGTAATTACTTAAATGACTTGCAGCCGTTTTAAAAGTTCTTAATGAGCTGAGATTTTAATGCGGGTCAATCGCGTTGACTCATGGGATGTGTAGTCTATTGAGTCTATGAGGCGTTTCATGGAATCGGTCCAAAGCATCTGCTCGCTTCATCATGCTCTCACAGTCACTTATTTCGCTCATATGAGTTTAGAGCGAGTTCTGCTCACTATAAATGACTGTCAGTGCATAAACAGCTTATTCTGGCTCCACTGAGCGGATCAGCCGTAAGGACGACAGAGACAGAGACAGCAGAGATCGAGGCTGCACTAATGCACTGCACTCAGTAGTTAGGGTTAGTCAGGTTAGTTAGGTTAGTCACTCATACAGTCAGTATGGACGCATGGAACGCACGCGTGCTCGCGGCAGTGACTGTAATCGGATTCATTCAGTTCGTGTCCACTGTGACTCTCCTGCTGCACTTCACTGGATACATCACACAGGTACTGCATACTACATACTACACTAAAGAACTCAGGAACTGCATACTACATACTACACTAAAGAACTCAGGTACAGCACATTGCATACTACACAAAAGAACTCAGGTACTGCATACTACATACTACACTAAAGAACTCAGGTACTGCATACTACACAAAAGAACTCGGGTACTGCATACTACATACTACAGATACACTAAAGAACACAGATACTGCATACTACATACTACACAAAAGAACTCAGGTACTACATACTACAGATACACTAAAGAACACAGGTACTACATACTACACAAAAGAACTCAGGTACTGCATACTACACTAAAGAACGCAAGTACTACATACTACATATTACAGATACACTAAAGAACTCAGGTACTGCATACTACATACTACACAATAGAAAACAGGTACTGCATACTACATACTACAGATGCACTAAAGAACACAGGTACTGCGTACTACACTAAAGAACACAGGTACTACACACTACACACATGCACTGCTACACACGTCCACTAAAGAACACATGTACTGCACACTACACTAAAGAACACACATCCACTGCAGATGCATATGCTTTCTTCTGTATGGACTTTACTATATTCTGTATCAGTACATCTATATTACAGGGTTATTTATGGAAAAGTGGTGGTGAGTTTGAAGTCATTAAAAATGACCAATTTTTAATATGTTTGTATAGTTCTAATCAGCTCTAAAAATAAGCATAAGCTGAAAACTGGTCTTTGAGCTGAATGTCTTCTGTAGAGCTGCTTTATTGCATTAGATTCATAACTGATAGACTGACACTGTTATTACTGAGCTGAACTGATCTTAATAAAGACACTATTGTCTTCTGTAGAGCTGCTTTACAGCTGAAACTGATTAATTTTACAACATTAACACTGTTAAATGTATTTATTTACCACTTGAGTGTACTAGTGTATGAAAGATGGGTTCAAGTGATAACTAAATACATTTTTTAATAAAGAGATAGTATGTTAAAAGCACATTTTACTTTATATTCATGGTGTCCCAAAATAGCACAGTTGACTACACTTAGATGATCTTAAATTTATCTTAAGAATATATTAGTATATCAAGTACAAAATTAGTGCATGAAAATAGAGCACTTTAAGTACATTGTGGAAGTGTATTTTTTCACCTGGGATTTTAAAATGTCTTATCTATAAACCATAAAAGATTTACTCATTCTTATGGAAAGCATCAGGGTTTTACTGTAAGCACAGACGAGCGGTGAGTGAGTTTCTTCTGTGAAGTGAACACTAGTGTTGGTGGATCTGCAGGGGGTTTGTGTGCTTCCACACTGACTCAATCAATCATTTTCTTTTTGAACATTGTCTTATACACAGAGGCATTGTCATGTTAGAATAGAAAAGGGTCCTGTCCAAAGGGTCCTTCTCACTTTGCTTTCTTAGCTTCAGCAAGTGTCTGGATAAATTAAGGATATTTTTTACTTTGTTTGGATGTGTGTTTATTTATTTATCAGTTTTTTGAAAGCAATGTACAGCAGCTGATCTAAACTCAGGTTAGGTGTCTTGCTTTAAGGCTCAGTGGTGATTTGGGAAAGTTCACCTTTATCTTTCATCATCCTGGTAAGAACAGAAAGCATCATATGTCAGTGTGTGATTTTCAGTGAACATCCCAGCAGCCACAGACGGTCCTGTAGAGAACTGTTAATCACTGCAGGGATTGAGACACACCCGACCGAAACCACACTAAAAAACAACAGCCGTCCTTCAGCCATGTTGACTCAGGTGTCCACTAACCCAGGAGAAAATCTAACAATCCTCTTTAATACTGCTCTAGATCATGTTCCCTGTCAGCCGCTGATGTTTTTATCTGTTAAACTGATGATTCAGAACCAGTGTTGGGTAAATTACTCTAAAAAAGTCATTAATTACTAGTTACTAATTACATCTTCAACAGTGTAATTAGATTACTGTACAAATTACTGTCTCCTAAAATGTATTTAATTACTTTCTAAACCCTATATCAATCTCGACAGGTTAATGATACAAGGATAGACATGAAATGCTTCTTTTAATTCTTTCAAATAAATAAGAGATAACTACACACATTATTCTGCTCACACTTTAGATTAGGCTCCAGTTCTCACTATTAACTATGACTTCTGCCTCAATATACTCCTAATTACTGCTTATTAATACTTAGTAAAGTAGTTGTTAAGTTTAAGAATAGGGTAGGATTAAGGATTTAGAATAAGGTCTTGCAGAATAAGACATTAATATGTGCTTTTTAATTAATAATAAATCCCAGCCAATATTCCAGTAATATTCATGCTAATAACAACTAGTTAATAGTGAGAATTGAACACTAAAGTGTTATTACTATTCTTATTAACTCACCAAAGTATTTAAAGTGAGAAGAGTACATAAAAAGCATGCATTTTAAGGTTAGACTTTAAATTTTGATGTTAAATCCACTATTGTATTGTATAGAAATATTCTACAGTCATTATTATGTTCAATTACATAAGAAGTAACTGTAAATAAATTACTGAAAAATAAGCGTAATCCCTTGCTTTTCTTTTTCAAGGAAAAAGTAATTAAATTACAGTAATTACAGCCAACACTGGCCCAGCAGCATCATGATGTTCATCTGAAATCATTTCAGCAGGAAAATCTGTGACGTGAAGAGCGGCGGATGGTTTGGGAAAAACCCATCTCAGCATCTCATCCTGTTTGTGTCCAGCAAACACAATGTCTGACGCTTCCTCTGACACGAGCAGCATTAGAAATAGACCTCAAACAATCAGGCGCAGGCCAAAGACATGTCAGAAATAGCAGAACGGGGAAAACAGTGTCTGTGCCAGAGCTGAAGATCAAGATCAAACACACAATAACACACTAAACACGACAAAACCCAGACGAGTCAAACAACCCACAGCAAGATTTACACTGGAATAACATCTGAACATCAAACACAGACATAAAGACTGACTGCAGGCGCTGCACTGAACCAGCAGATCCTCACTGCGATCAGATATCAGACCCATCTGAGCTCAGACTGACCCCACAGACACTCAAGATCAGCTCCACCGCTGGAGAAAGTTACTTTTAAAAGTAATGCATTACAATATTGCATTACTCAACAAAAAGTAACTAATTGTGTTATTTACTTTTTAGGGAAAGGAATTCATTGTTACTTTTTGCGTTACTTTTTGTCACCAGGGGCCTCATTTATAAAATGTTGCGCAGAAACCATTCTAAATTTGATCTTACGATCATCTCTCGAATACGCGTGCGTTTGATTCATAAAATGAGCATACGCACAGAAAACACGCATATGCCTCTCTTTCACATGTGAAATCTATGAATCGCAAGTGATCTTGAACTTGCGCGCAACTGAATGGTTTCAGCTCTCTGCTTGTAAACGCCTCCTAATTAATGTCATTAACATATAAAATATCACCAATTATCATCATTTAGAACAGCGAGCTGCAAGAACAGCTTACATTTTAAAAAACCTGCAGTACTCCGACAATAAAAAGTGCGCACATCTGTTCAGACCCTGATGTGACAAAAAGCACTTTTCCGCGTCAAAGACATATGCACGCTTTATACATGAGGCCCCTGGACTGCTCTCTTAAAACTAAAGGTGCTTAAAAGGTTCTTCACAGCGATGCCACAGAAGAACCATTTCTGGTTCCACAAAGAACCATTCAGTCAAAGGTTCTGTAAAGAACCATCGCTTTCTTACCTTTTCATAATCTGAAGAACTTTCTTTCACCACAAAGAAGCTTTTGTGAAACAGAAAGGTTCTTCAGATGTTAAAGATTCTTTATGGAACCATGGCACTCACACACACTCACACTCACACTCACACTCACACACACACACACTATCACTCAATCACTCACTCACACACACACACATACACACACACTATCACTCAATCACACACACACACACTCACTCACTCACACACACACACATACACACACACTATCACTCAATCACACACACTCACACACACACACACACACACACATTCACTCACTCACACACACACACACACACACACACACACACACACACACACACACACACACACACACACACACACACACACACACATACACATACACACACTCACTCACTCTCACTCAATCACACACACACGTGAACTTTTATCTCATAATTATTACTTTTTATGCCATCATTTTCACATAGTATATCATAATTGTGAGTTTTCTGTGATAATGTAGCCTTCTGACTGAGCATGGTTTTATGCTTGGCTCTGAGTGAGGTGTATCAGGTGTTGAGGTGTTTGTGTGCCAGCAGCTGGATCAGAGCTGTGAGTCTGTGTGTTCTGAAGTGCAGCTGAAGGAGAAGCAGCTGTCTGCTCTGCTCTGCGATACGGATCATCTTCAGCGCAGAGTCTCCTGTCTGGACGCTCAGATCCACAGAGTCCTGCTGGAGAACCTGGAGCTCCGGAGCCACAGAGGAGCAGCAGGAGCGCAGCCGATCTCAGCTGCTGGAGTTCAGCTCGTGCCGCAGCCGAATGAAGGATTCCAGGACAGCTGTGCGTCTGCAGAAGAGCCGGAAACACCTCCAGCAGGAGCAGCAGGAGGCGTCAGGACTGAGACTCGCTCTGGAGGAGCTGAAGACGGACCTCCAGAAACCAGACGCCAGCGCCATCAGGCAGACGCAGGTCTCACAATACTCAAAAACTGTAATATGTGACCCTGGACCATAAAACCAGTCAGAAAGGTCAATTTTTTTAAAAAGAGATATATTCACCATCTGAAAGCTGAATAAATAATCTTTCCATTGATGTACGGTTTGTTAGGATAGGACAATATTTGAAAATCTGGAATCTGAGGGTGCAAAAAAATCTAAATATTGAGAAAATCTCCTTTAAAGTTGTTCAAATGAAGTTCTTAGCAATGCATATTACTAATCAAAAATGAAGTTTTGATATATTTACAGTAGGAAATTTACTAAATATCTTCATGGAACATGATCTTAACATCCTAATGATTTTTGGCATAAAAGAAAAATGTATAATTTTGACCAATACAATGTATTGTTGGCTATTGCTACAAATATACCTGTGCTACTGAAGACTGCTTTTGGGGTCCAGGGCCACATATTACTCGTTACTAGTTACTTCTTTCAAAAATAATATTATTACTTATTACTTTCTGGCAACAGTAATTAGTTACACTACTTTTCCTTCACACCCCACAGTTGTTGTAACTGCGTATCTTATCTAAAATATTACTAACAATATATTTCTGTCTCATCATTTGATCAAAATCTACATTAGATCACAGTCAGAAGTTATTACAAACACTCCGTGGTGATTAATAGTAACGTTTAAGTAAAAGTGTTGCATTAATCTCATTAATTGTCATGTGTAGCTTGAAGATAATTGTAGCTCTAATTTCTCTGTTACCCATATATGATTATATTCCATGATGTATTTTAACAAAAGCAATCATATCAGTTCATAAGAAAATGTTTGGTTCTCTAAAAAGATACAATTTGTATCAGGATCAGAGGGATGTAACGCCAGAGTAAAGCAATGCCACAACTTACACATCAGTGTTCAGATCATCATTTCTCCTGATAAAATCACTGTAGGCCTATTAGCTATATGTCCATCCGCTGAATGTAAGCTTTTCCATATTCCAAGCTTGCCTGCTGCTCTGGTGGCTTCATGTGGCTGTGCAAGCTGTAAAAAAACAAACGAAAATAAAACTATTGGATAGTTGGACTTCAAATCAGTGGGGTTGAGGCATCAAAGTAACTAGCTGTTTTATGGAAAGTAATTGTAATATTATTACTGAAATCTTATTAGTAATTAGTTGCACTATTAGTTACTGCAAAACTGCAAAGCCCAACACTGCCTGTGAACGTATGGGACGAGTCATGTGTGTTTTGATGCTGATGTTCTTAAGGCAAATATTCATGCGGCCAGACAGACTCTGATGGAGAACGGACAGCAAACGCAGAGAGAGATCGAGGTAAACAGAGTCATCAATCACGCTAAAGTCATGTTTATTTCTGTAGTGCTTTATACAAAACAGATTGTAAGAATAAATAGGAAAATAACAGTTAATGTTGCAAAATTCATCAATTATGAAACAAACAAAGCTCTACAGAAGACAGTAGCGTTCAAATCCAGGGTTTCTGTGGGACTTAAAAAGTCTTCATTTGCCCTCCTGCAAATTAAGGCTTTAAAAGCTCTTAAATCAGAGTGGAAAGTCTTAAAGTCGTGGCATTAAATGTTGCATGCACTGCAAAACATGAACATCTTCCTCAGTACTAACATCTAAACACATCTAAAAAATCTACTTAATTCAAAGGGAAACATGTTTTCATTCCTCACTGACAGATAATTGTTCTTGATTTAATCATAAACTCACTTCATTTTGATCAATTTCAACAAGACCACCTAAATAATTTTGCTTCTCCAGTAAATGTATCTTGATTTAAGAATTTGCACTGGAAAACAAGACAGAAATACTGAGGAAGAACACGATTTTTTTTGCAGTGTGATCCAGTAAAATTATTTCCATATTCTAGTTTTTGATAGCAGAGACATTCAAGCCATTTTTTTTCTGAATGAATTAAAAAATAATGATCTGTTGAAAGAGATTTACATTTAGAGACCATGATGTATTGTGTTCCATTCAATTTATTTCTTCAATTTTGTTTACTTGCCCTTAAAAAGTTCACCCAAAAATGAAAATTCTGTCATCATTTACGCATCTTTATGTTTTTCCAAACCTGTATGTGTTTCTTTCTTCTGCTTATCACAGAAGATGATTTGTGAGCCTGGAGCACAAAAGCAGTCTTAAGTCGCTGGGGTATATTTGCAGCAATAGCCAAAAATACATTGTATGGGTCAAAATTATCCATTTTTCTTTTATGCCAAAAATCATTAGGATGTTAAGATCATGTTCCATGAAGATATTTTGTAAATTTCCTACTGCAAATATATCAAAACTTCATTTTTGATTAGTAATATACATTGCTAAGAACTTCATTTGAACAACTTTAAAGGAGATTTTCTCAATATTTAGATTTTTTTGCACCCTCAGATTCCAGATTTTCAAATATTGTCCTATCCTAACAAACCATACATCAATGGAAAGATTATTTATTCAGCTTTCAGATGATGTAGGAATCTCAGTTTCGACCCTTATGACTGGTTTTGTGCTCCAGGGTCATATATTTTGAAGAATGCAAGTAACCAAACATTTGCTGCTAGCCATTGACTTTCATCGCGTGGAAAAAATACTATTGAAGTCAATGGCTACCAGCAACTTGTTGGTTAACAACATTTTTCAAAATATCCTATTCTGTGTTAAAAGAAAGAAACTCATAAAGGTTTGGAACAACTTCAAGATGCGTAAATGATGACAGAATTGTCATTTTGGGATGAACTATCCACATCAAACCTGCAGAAACGCTGAGATCTTCACATTTCTTCCTCAGATTCAGGAGCGCAGATGCAAGGCCATCCTGAAGCGTCTGCGCAGTCCAGCCAGTGACATCACACACCTGCAGACGCAGCTGGAGGAGACGCCTGCTCTTCATAACCGCCAGTGATTAGGGTTTGGTCATGTTTATCTCTGCTTAAGAGAACGGGTTAAATGTTCTGTGGGATTGTTTAAAATTGCATTAGTTTTCTGTGAACACGTTTGTGATTTAAAGCACAGGTTAGTTCAGTCCTGCATTGCAGATGTTTTCTGTCTGAAAATGAGCCACAGGAAACACTGGAGCAGATGCATGTTTGTTGGTCAGATTCATTCGGGTTCAATGAGGTTCTAGTTCAGCTGCTTTGAAAGAGCATCCACTGCAAAACCATCCAAGCTTCAGGATCCGCAGTGGATTCAGCTGTTTGAGTGAAGATTCAATACTGCAGACCAACAGAGAAACACCAGAATTCAGATTCACACTCACATCTAAACAAATATCATATATATCATTTAATAATCAGTCATAATGGATCAAAGCCAGTGTGATCTTTCATCTGGACTCTTCAGCTCAGCTGGTTAGTTTCAGGGGTTTAGTACAGAGAAACTAAACGGGTGAAGGATTGTAAATGCAGCTTTTCTTTCACAACAAAATGAGAATCCATGAAGAAACTTACCTCAGAGAACAGGACCTGAGAGAGAACAGGACAAACATGCAGGTAAACACTTAACCAGACTAGTAAACCCTGCTGAGAATCAATCATAACACCTGGCAGGAACTAGAAACAAAACTTCAAAATAAAAGACACATTATGAGCAGAACATAAGCCTCATTTCATTGGCTGTTTGAAATCAAAGTCAAATGCACAATTTTTACTCTCTCTCTCTCTCTCTATATAGAAGACATTTCAAGAGCAGTGAAATATTAAACTTCCAGTGTTTGGGCCTCAACAGTGCTTCAATACAAACTGCCCAAATTAATATTTAAATGCAGTCCTGTTGTTTTGTCAGTGATGCTGAATCAGAAT
This sequence comes from Tor tambroides, assembly GCA_021397915.2. Classification (NCBI taxonomy): domain Eukaryota; kingdom Metazoa; phylum Chordata; class Actinopteri; order Cypriniformes; family Cyprinidae; genus Tor; species Tor tambroides. The sequence goes on from JAFVLL020032935.1 coordinate 10,503, forward strand.
CAGACCCGATTGGCTCTAAAATCTGATTGGTCGATGGGAATGTTGCTGAATCAGTGCTGAACATCATGAATCTGCAGCATCAAACCGAACCACTGATTCATTTCTCATGTGCTAAAGCAGTGAATCATCAGAGCGAATCGCTTTGATACTGATGCTGATTGAGGCCATATGACACACACACACACAACCCAGTTATCCATGTGACCTGAATCACTGCAGATGAACATGTTCTGATTAACCAGCGTTTAAAGCTGATACTGATGCAGAAATCTCACACTGCAGACACACCGAGAGAGAGAGAGAGAGAGTAACTATAAATAAACACAAACACAATGAGCCGCACAATTCTTCCCTTAATTCATCCAGAGACACCTGATGATGATGATCTTCATCCTGCAGAAACCTGATCATCTGTAGATCTTCATCAGTGTTTGAGGACAGACTCTGTCT
>JAFVLL020032936.1:0-10000 GCA_021397915.2 Tor tambroides
CCAGCTTCAGTCCACTCCTTGTGAAGCTCTCACAAGTGTTTGAATTGGCTTTGCTTGACAGTATTCTCAAGCTTGCAGTCATCCCTGTTGCTTGTCCACCTTTTCCTACCCAATTTATTCCTTCCAGTCAAGTTTGCATTTAATATGCTTTGATACAGCACTCTGTGAACAGCCAGCCCTTTCAGTAATGATCTTCTGTGACTTACCCTCTTTGTGGAGGGTGTCAATGATTGTCTTCTGGACCATTGGCAAGTTTTCCCCATTATTGTGGTTTCAAAGAACAAGAGATACCTGGAATTTATACTGTAGGGATGGTCATTTAATGAAGCTCAAATGTAAATATTCTAATATTTTGAGATACTGGATTTTTGACTTTCATGAGCTGTAAGCTCTAATCATCAAAATTAAAACAAAAAAACTTTTGAAATGTTTTACTTTACATGTAATGAATCTAGAATATATGAAAGTTTCAGTTTTTAAAATAAGTTACAGAAAAAAAGAACTTTTTCACAATATTGAAATTTTTTGAGATATACATATACTTCATATATAATTAATAATATATTTATTTTGAGACAAATAGACATGGCAATACGACCTGATGCTGTCATTTACCCTGATACTGCGATAGTATTTTTTTGTAAGAGACCGCTGTCTAATTCTAGTAGAGTCTTTGTTCAAAATAAAAATGTCTGCCTGAAAAATATTGAACAAATGTCCGCATGAATTATGTTCTTTTCTGAATATCTTACTGACTTCTTGCAGCATTCCAGAGTGGGTTATTATTATGAACAGCTTTTAAAATCTTGCATACTTGAAACATCACCAACATGCAAGAATACAATAACAATGAGTGGTTTAGCCTTGGTTACCAAAGAAACGCAAGTAAGGTTTTCAGTGGTATGATGAAAATAAGACCTGAGGTCCAGATTTATCAAGTGTCTCTATTAAACAAATGTTGCTGTTGCCATTAGCCACCAAGTGAAGAGCCACGATACACCTACCTTCTGTGTTAAAAACAAGCATTTTAAATTGTCAAAAAATTGGCAAGTACATTTTTTTTTTAATTTAGTAAGCTCCTGAGCTCAGCTGTTATACTGGTTCTTTAAAGGAATATTTCACTCAAAAATCTCAGGTCACATTTTTCCAAACCCATATGATTCTCTTCCTTGTGTTGAACACAAAAAGATTTTTCTTTGCAACTACAAATAATGGAGCTTTCAAAGCTTCAAAAAGCACCATAAAAATATTATAAATGTAGTCCATTTGACTTACATGCTTTATATATATATATGTATTTTGAAGCAATAAAATATCTTTGTGTGACAAAATGTAGATCCTTGAAAAGTTCTTGTAAGTTTCATAAGAACTTTTCAATGAATTAGGTTACTCTGATTCACAAAACCTCATTCTGAATGATTTGTTCACCTATCTGAATGATCTAATTCTTTAGTTGACTCACTGACTCTTTACTAACTGACTCAGTGTTGAACTGATTCAATGTCAAATTCGATCACAGCAGTTAACAGATCAATGGAAGTGAACATTAGTAGTAAATATTGAGTTAAGGTTTGGTTTGTTCCTCAGATAAACCTATCATATTGCTTCAGAAGATTTGAAATATAGTACACAAGCCATGTGAACTGCTTTTGAGTCATTTTGAGCTTCTGAGTCCCTATTCTTAGAAACTGCATCATAAAAACAACCAGTATATTCAAAATTTTCCATTTTTTGTTCCACCGAGAAAAGAAAGTCATGCAGGTTTGAAAAAGGACAAAAAAATTCATTCTTGCGTGAACTATTCCTTTAATAATTATAATAAAAAGCATTATTTAAGCAAAGCATTATGACTCTTTCACAAAAATTGGGCTTTTCTCTACACGGGTGTTTGTGCGCACTGAATGCATGGTCAATGTGACAAAGGCGCAAACTTTCCAGCCACATAATAACCCCCTCTCTGTTTAAGTCGATATACCACAGAGTATCATAACACTGTGATACTGTGCACCTAAAGAGGCCAGGAATTAATCTGAGGCAGCACTTCAGCCAAATTGATCAATTTCAAACAAGCACTCGAGTTTCTGCAAGGACTGAGATGCGGTCTACAGTACATCAGTGGGGGGCACATAATGACTCTTGGAAGCAGGTGAGGAGAAATGTTTCCACAGGAGACTCTTTGCTTCTCACTAAGAAACTGTGAGTGGTTGCCACTGCAGTAATACTCTAAAATCCTCTCTGTTGGCAAAATAAAAAGGGAACCAGCTGAATAACATTAGATCTAAGGTTCACTGACTGCCAGACAGCCTTTCTGCCTTGCTCTCTGCAAGTTCTGGATTCAATTTAAGACGGCCTTGACCCCCGGTGAAAGGTTTACTTGACACACGGACCTTGATCTATTAACTGTGCCTTTTAATCATGATGTTTTTGCACCTTGAAGGATAGTTGTTCTAAAAAGAAACAGTCTGTAATTAACTCATGTCATTCCATCTCTCAAATCTTACAGTATTCGAAAGGTACATTGTGTGAGAACCAACACAGTTAAACCTGGTGTGAAGAGTTGTTTTTTTGTTTTTTTTTAATTGTTTTGAGTGTTTTGATTATTAGTGAATCATTAATGTGAATTTAACAATTACTATAATTAAATATGTTCCCCTATAAAATCTAGAGTATAACTCTTAATGACAGACTAATATAATGACAGACTGATAGAGACGGACGGACGGATGGACAGATAGATAGATAGACAGACAGATACAATGATAGAATGATACCTAGCTAGACAGACAGGCAGACAGAGACAGACAGACAGATAGATAGACAGAGAGATAGACAGACGGATAGAATGATAGCTAGCTAGACAGACAGACAGACAGACAGAGACAGACAGACAAACAGATAGATAGATAGATAGATAGAGAGACACATGCAGACAGACAGACAGACAAAATTTACAATTCTGTCAATTTGGATGAATTATTCATTTTATAAGTCTGTGACTGGGGGTAAAAATTGACACACAGACCTCAAGGTGGATGCGTCTATTAATTGTGCCTTTTAATCAAGTCATTTTTGCACATTATGTCAAGCAGGGCGTCTCAGCGCTGAAGGGATCTGCCTGGACGCTTCATCTCCCATGATAAAGAAATCTATTTATCCTGCCTTTCATCTTCTTCGCCAGGCGCTCCAATAAAGTTGTGTTATATTTTTTGTGTGCGTTTGATAGCTTCATACGCCGCTGCTTTGAAGTTCCCTAAACATCATTTTTCCACACGAGAAGCTCACCCCTGTCTAACTCCACTCAGAGCTGCATTGGTGTTGAGCCAACCTGTCTACTCCTTAGCGCAAGAAAGCCATGTTTTCCACTAATTGGGAGGTCTGTGCTTGGCATATTAATGGCTGACAGCTTCTAAGGTTTGTGTTAATATTCTGGACATCCCTGCAGCATCACCCAAATAAGACCAGCTTCCTTCTGATAGAGAGAGAAAGAGAGGGAGTACAGCACACGCAAAACCAGATCAGAATTATAAGTAGTGTTACAAAACTCTGCCGTGACTCGTCCAGGGTAGTGTTTTCCAAGGTTACGTCCACGCCGAGACAGACTTCAATATTGGAGGAACAAGTGACCTAAATGCCAAACGGGCAGATAAAACCCTGAAAATAGCACGTCTCTGATAGAGCGCCTGGAGCCCACAAAGACTCAAGATGGCCGCCACAGTGACCATGTGCAAGTGCAATGTGTGTGGGCTTGTCTTTCTTGTCATCTCCTGGTCCCTTTGAGTGGATTTGGCACGGCAAGGAGGAGTTACAGATGGCAAGAAAGGCATGGATGATGAATGTGCGCGCACACACACACACACACAGACTGCTATGGTGATATGCGCATTTGTCTATGTTTGCGGTCCCTCGTTCAGCCCAACATACAGGCAGAGGAACTCACATGCATGATGCGTCTTTTGTCAACGCCCACGCCGGCAGAACGCGCGCAGGATGCCATGCCTCCACACACGCTGCGTGATCGCTCTTTGTTTTAAGTAATTATCTTTCTTTCACTGCGGCTGCTTCGTTTCTTTACTTTGATTATGTGTGTGTGCATGACAAGAGCCCTGCTTTTCTGAGCTAGAAAATTGATGTTGCTTTTCTCAGAGATAAATAAACTGTATTTATTCAATTTTGTCAGTTCCTATTCCAAAAATACTAAACAGTTTAAAAATGTAAGAAAAGAAAAAAATGCAGGTCATAGTTTGTTTTTCATGGCTATTGCATATATATACTATAATTGGATTTTACATTTTCTGAAGAAAAATGTATGCTTGACCATTTAAAACTTGATGTGAAGGTGTTGTGAAGGGTTGCCAGGGTGTTGCTAGGTGGTTGCTAAGGTCTATTGTGTGTTTTGGGAGGTTGCAATGTGGTTGCTAGGTGGTTTCAAACTGACTCAAATCATTATAGTGTTTAAGTATTACTATATTCACATATCTGGGTATTTACGAATGAATACCATTGTACCATAGTAAGAACACCAATAGAAAAAAAAAAAAAAAAATAATAATAAAATTTAAAAATGCCATGGTATGTTAAAAATAAATAAATAAATAACCAATAAAAAAATTAAATGCTATGGTATGTTAAATAAATAAACAAATAAACAGCTATGTATGCTAAACAATTAAATACAAAATCAAACAAACAAACAAACAAACAACGACAACAACAACAACAACAATAATAATAATAATAATAATAATTCAAGGAAAAAAAATTCAAATGCTATGGTATGCTATGGAATAAATAAATAAATAAATAAATAAATAGCTATGATATGTTAAATAAATAAATAACAATGACAACAACAACAACAATAATAATAAATCAAGAAAAAATGCCATGGTATGTTAAATGCAAACAAACAAACAAACAAACAACAACAACATTAATAATAATAAATCAAGAAAAAAAAAAATACCATGGTATGTTAAATGTAAATAAATAAATAAATAAATAAATAAATAAACAATGACAACAACAACAACAATGATAATAATAATAATAATAATAATAATAATAATAATAATAATAATGAAAATCAAGGGAAAAATAAAAACGTTATGTGTGATGAATTAACTAAACAAACAGAAAATGTGCTGCAAATGATCATTCTAATCCATTCAGTTCAAACTGATGAACCAATTTAAAATATATTAAAACAGCACTTGCTGTTGTAGCCACTCAATATGCAGGGAGGCAAGCCCAGCAGAAGAGGACCACTTCCTGGGAATGTATGGTGGCCTGGTGAGCCCATAAAGCAGGGGTGTGTGGATTAGACAGGATAAATCAGAGTCCCTCAGAGACACGCTGACTGCTGCTTGTCGAACACACACTGAGGGGGGAACGTCTGGAGCTCATCCAGGCTTTTGTGCTTGGATGATTTCCAGGAATTCCTCCCTGTGCCATATTTCAGTACATGGAGCAGTGTTTAGTGTAAACTGATGACAGACTCTTATCATGTTCATCAATTATTAAGATGACTTCAACATGGACTGTACGTATAAAGGAGGGTGGACAAGAGTATTCTGCTTGAATGACCACATTTTTCGAGCTGAAATCATATTAGTTTCTCATTTCAAGGAAAAAAAATGTTGCATAAATGTTGCTCTTTTTTTTTTAAAGGGATTTCATGGAATGCTCAGATGTTTGATTTCAAAGATCAACTTCGCCTCAGATTTTCTTCTGAGAAATAAAAAATCATGGAGATGAGATGGTAAATAACAGATATTAAGAGTATGGAACTATAAAATTAATGTGCAGAGCATAATTCTTGGAAGAAAATGATGAGATGAAAATATTGATATTGAAATCTCTTACCTTAACTGCATATCTTGAGAAATCTGAGCACAGCTTGAAATATTCTTGAGATCGTTTCTGAAACTCTGAAGGAGAAACAGATGAGATTACTGATATATAATTATAGAATTGTATATACAATGTATATATTTTATTTATATTTCTTATTAGTTTAGTTTTATTATTTATTATATTAGTTAAGGACAATCAATTTTTTATTTTTGATAATAATAATAATAATAATAATAATAATAAGATCAAATATTTTATTGCTCATACAATACCAATAATATTCATATTTTTATTCATATTTTTATATTTATAATAATGATTAATATTATTGTTATTATTATTATTATACACTTATGTAAATACATTTTTATTATTATATTAAGGACAACCAATAATTTATGTTTTGATCATAATTATCAATTTCAAAAAATATATATTACACACATGAAATTATAAATATTATTTTATTACTAATTAATTACATTAATAAATAAATTATATATGAAAGTAAAATGCATGATAGCGATGTGTAAGACGATGTCTAAGAAATTTTTTCATTTTGTGTGTATATTATACACTGAACAAAATTATAAACGCGACACTTTTGTTTTTGCCCCCATTTTTCATGAGCTGAACTCAAAGATCTAAGACTTTTTCTGTGTACACAAAAGGCCTATTTCTCTCAAATATTGTTCACAAATCTGTCTAAATCTGTGTTAGCGAGCACTTCTCCTTTGCCGAAATAATCCATCCACCTCACAGGTGTGGCATATTTAGATTAGACAGCATGATTATTGCACAGGTGTGCCTTAGGCTGGCCACAATAAAAGGCCACTCTAAAATGTGCAGTTTTACTGTATTGGGGGGGGGGGGGGTCCGAAAACCAGTCAGTATCTGGTGTGACCACCATTTGCCTCACGCAGTGCAACACATCTCCTTCGCATAGAGTTGATCAGGTTGTTGATTGTGGCCTGTGGAATATTGGTCCACTCCTCTTCAATGGCTGTGCGAAGTTGCTGGATATTGGCAGGAACTGGAACACGCTGTCGTATACGCCGATCCAGAGCATCCCAAACATGCTCAATGGGTGACATGTCCAGTGAGTATGCTCGCATGCAAGAACTGGGATGTTTTCAGCTTCCAGGAATTGTGTACAGATCCTTGCAACATGGGGCCGTGCATTATCATGCTGCAACATGAGGTGATGGTCGTGGATGAATGGCACAACAATGGGCCTCAGGATCTTGTCACGGTATCTCTGTGCATTCAAAATGCCATCAATAAAATGCACCTGTGTTCGTTGTCCATAACATATGCCTCCCCATACCATAACCCCTCCGCCACCATGGGACACTCAATCCGCAACGTTGACATCAGCAAACTGCTCTCCCACACTACGCCATACACGCTGTCTGCCGTCTGCCCTGTACAGTGAAAACTGGGATTCATCCGTGAAGAGAACACCTCTCCAAAGTGCCAGATGCCATCGAATGTGAGCATTTGCCCACTCAAGTCGGTTACGACGACGAACTGCAGTCAGGTCGAGACCCCGATGAGGATGACGAGCATGCAGATGAGCTTCCCTGAGACGGTTTCTGATTCTTTGGTTATGCAAACCGATTGTTGCAGCAGCTGTCCGGGTGGCTGGTCTCAGACGATCTTGGAGGTGAAGATGCTGGATGTGGAGGTCCTGGGCTGGTGTGGTTACACGTGGTCTGCAGTTGTGAGGCCGGTTGGATGTACTGCCAAATTCTCTGAAATGCCTTTGGAGACAGCTTATGGTAGAGAAATGAACATTCAATTCACGGGCAACAGCTCTGGTGGACATTCCTGCAGTCAGCATGCCAATTGCACGCTCCCTCAAAACTTGCGACATCTGTGGCATTGTGCTGTGTGATAAAACTGCACATTTTAGAGTGGCCTTATAATACAATAATCATGCTGTCTAATCAGCATCTTGATATGCCACACCTGTGAGGTGGATGGATTATCTCGGCAAAGGAGAAGTGCTCACTAACACAGATTTAGACAGATTTGTGAACAATATTTGAGAGAAATAGGCCTTTTGTGTACATAGAAAAAGTCTTAGATCTTTGAGTTCAGCTCATGAAAAATGGGGGCAAAAACAAAAGTGTTGCATTTATAATTTTGTTCAGTATATATTATGTAGATTTATTTGTATGATATATATATATATATATATATATATATATATATATATATATGTATATATATATATATTTGTCTTTGGTTGATCATATAGTAAGCACATGTTGATTCATAATAACCACTTCATAAAATAAGGCTTTTGTCTTAAAACCAACCTCTTTTCGGGACACAGTGACCTAATCAAGACCATTCTGCACTGTGTAGTGACTAACAGTTGTTCAAAAATGCTGTTTGTTGCCATTTAGTGTTTTGGGGGAGCAAATAAAACGAAAAGTGTATTTTACCCTCGAGGGGCTTTAGTCCTGTTGTACAGTATACCTGTTCAACAGTCAACAATAGCATTAGGCTTCCTGTCGTGTTCAGTTGCTGTTTTAAGTGATTTTGCTCAGTCACTATATAGTATACTGAAGTCTTAACTGATGTTGTCTGAGTACACTTCACAAAGCACTGTCAAGATTATAATCCACGCTCTTTCATCAAGCATTAAGTGTGCAGTGAAAATGATATTTAGTCTCTCAACACATCGCTCTTGCACTTTTTTTTTTCCAGTGTAATTTGTGTGCAGAGAGGAGAGAGAGGGAGAGCGAAGAGCTGGAAGAATGAAGCCATCACTCAGATGCTAGCAGCATGGTTATGCTCAAATGTAAGAGTGAAAAGAGGTGTGAGAGAGAAAGATAGTGTGCATGGACAGAATGGTAAATAAGCAAAGTCTGTGTGGCGGACACACACACACACACACACACACACACACACACACACACACACACAGGCACAGATGGCTTGGGTAGTCCCTCTGAAAGAGCTCTCAAAACCAGTGCTGGAGGTCCACAATAAAAAACACAGCACTGTGGTGTGGAAGTGTACAGACTGACAGAAACAATAGGAGACTAGCCTAAAAAAACTGAATGCTAATTACATATTCATCTCCTTTTTTATTTATACAAGGAAATTGATCAAAATCTCAAACAGGTGTGTGTATGATATTCTTTTCATTTTACTGCACTCTGAGGACATCTGATATTGTCATGTACATGAATATGAACAGTCACTGGGGTAATACTTTAAAATAAAACTAGATTTCAACCTCAAAATGTCTTTGAAAAGATGATGTTATTGGTGTTTAGCCATTCAAAACTCACTGCTGCATTGCTAATGTGTTGTGGGTGCACCTGGTTACCCAAAGCTATCTCATGACCAATTTGTACGTATTTTACGAGGTGGCTAATTCGTACGACCTCACTCGTATGATTTCTGTGAGGGGAAGGGTTAGGGGTGGTCATTTGTATGAATTCCTACGAATTAGCCATCTCGTAAAATACGTACAATTTTTCACAAAACGTACAAATTCGTACGAATTAGCCACCTAGTAAAGTATGTACGAATTGCAGTAAGATCGAGTTGGGTTACCAGGACATTGCTAGGTGGTTACTAAGGTGTTCCTTCTAATAAAATAGATTCAGAACCATAATTATTGTTGCATTCCATTTGTACTCGGAAGTTGCAGAAGGAACTTTTAACTGGAATGCCCTCCCAAGTCAGAGTTCCGACTCGGAATCTCGGCGGAATCACAACTCCAACTTCAGAACCCAATATGGCTGCTCAGTGCATCAACAGAAGAGAAACAGTAGTAATATATTGTTTATTAGCACTTTGTCTGTGTCTCAAACTCAGTGGTACACACAGTAATATCCAACCTCTATTTGTGAACATGATACTTTGGCGTTATTTGAGCAAAATACCACTTTTTTGTGTGTTTTTAATTGACTGGTATTGCTAACAATGGACGAGTCCATCTTGGTTTTCTGACTTCTCTACTGGAACACAGTCCACTTGGGTATAACATCATTCCCAGCTACAACATCGGGCTTCTGACGTAAATGTAACATAGAATAAGTGAGAATAGTTTCCTACCAGCAGTCTTAGGATGGAAGTTACTTGTTGGCTAAGCATTACTTGCTGACCGCTAAGCTAACTGTTT
>JAFVLL020032936.1:12500-37722 GCA_021397915.2 Tor tambroides
TATATATATATATATATATATATATACACACACATACATACATATATATACACACACACACACACACACACACATATAATATATATATATATATATATATATATATATATAAAATAACAAAATTAAAAGTAATATATATAATTGTTTTGAAACAAAAGATACTAAAAATGACAAACAAAATTAATAAAATTTTAACTAAAATTACAATAAAAAATACAATGTAAAAATTAATGATAATAAAATAAATAAATGACACTAAAATAACACTTGTGAATACCATTCATGCAGACTTTCAAGAAATACTGCAAAACAATAATGAAAATATGGTCATCATTTACTCACCTTTGTGCCATTTCAACCCAGTATTATTATTTTATTGTATAAAACACAAAAGGAGATCTTAAGTGGCATCTCCATGCTGCTATTTTACCATAAATGGGGACTGATACTGCCAAGCTTCAAACTGGACCAAAAAAATTAAGAAATGTACAATGTAAAAAGGTTGTAAATAAAACAAAGATTAAATGTAGTACGTTTTACAATAAAATACAATTTCATTCGTTCTACTGTACTTCAAAAATTTACATTCAATTCATTGTTACTTGTCAGTGTTACTTCTTTGTAATTATTTGTGAAATTTAATACCAATATGCTGGTGAAATTTGTTTTGAAGTAAATCAGTTTTGTCAGTGTAGTCCACATGACTTGAGTGCTACATTCAAAAACAGATGGAAATTTATTTAAATTTCAACACAAAAGTATAACAGTTTTACTGTATAAATCAAAATCCACATTCGTTTTGTGAAAAACAGAAGCCTAGCATGTTGTTTTCTGTTTCACAGAAGAACAAGTTTAGAATGATACAAGAGTGAATAAATGATAATAAAAATTAATTTTAGGGTAAACTACTTCCTGTTGTAAATACTAAACTTTTAGATTAAAGTGCCACAGCTGAGAGGCGAGCCTCTCATCAAGACCTCAGCACCTGTTCTTCTGCTAAACTCAAAGTTGAATTTGTGGAGAACCAAAAGGTTTTGTAATTGGCCCTCTTCAATTTTGCTCCAAAGCCAGCCAGACCTGAAAACTTCAATGGTAGGCTTGCCTGGGTGAAATGTCTGCCAAAGTGATGTTTTCACCCTGGAAAGTCAGGCAACTTGGGGGTCAAAGCTGTCTCCTGTCTGGCTAATTGGATGAGTTTGTAGTCAGAGCTTGGACAGATTGAATCATCAAGCTGTTCCTTTACAAAGCTCCAAGGTTTTCTCTCATTGACTGTTAATGACCACTCCATCTCCACTGTGAGACTCTGTGGAAAGTCTTAGCTCTGATTTTATTTGGGTTATGCAGTCGGACAACCGGTTTCTAAGAAAAAAAAACAAAACAGGCAAAGCATGGAGGTCATTGTAGGTAAGTGGATGCTTGCTATCTTCAAAGGGAAATTTGGACCATGGTGCCTGTTCTACTGTAAAGACAGAGCGAGTTCTAGAATGAATTATTCAGTGTTTGTTAGAAATTGGGCGACTTTCACTGCGAGCATACAGATTTCCTCGCCAACTGAATGTACTGTGCGTGAATGCATGTTTCTTTCTGAACATTATTAGGTGTAAAAGAAGCATTTATTTTCATTCTTACATCACTTTCATCGCTAGGTTTGTGTAGAATAGAAAAAAATCAATTTGCTTCTTTCTTTCACACAAAAGGAAACAGCCGGTCCTGGCAGTAGTGCCGAGGAGGAGTGCGACCGCTGTGGCCAGGCTCCCTGCTGATTTCCTGACAAACCTAGCATTACAGGACAATCACTATTCACTGTGTAAGTCTCCAAACTGTATTCTTAAATACAGGGTGAGTACGCATTCAGACACACAGGATAAGACAGAGAGATTATAAGAGTGATGTTTTGATTCTGGCAAAAAGAGAGAAGTGAACTCAATAGAGAAAATTTTTTACGTGTAGCTTAAAGAGTTTAGGCACCTGACAGTGTGAATTAGCATCTTATATGGATGCACTGTAAGGACATAACCCGATAATCTACTGTAGCACAGAATTAGAGATAAATACATATTTCTCAGTTCCATATTGGGAATGTTTCATCTACATGCTTCCTGGTCTCATGATGAAAATGTACCTGTGGGAACTTTTGCGCAAGACACAAAATACGTACCAATAAGTACTTATCACTGGAGTTTCCAAGAGAAATTAACAGTAGAGGTCATAAAACATCGCGCACTTGTCATTGTTTTCGTACACAGTTTTGATTACAGCTCCATATGTTTCACCTTCCGGGCGTAACAAGTTTGTTTGGTAGCTCAGCCGGCACGGGACTGGACTTAGGATGTGGAATCCTTGGGTACGAATCCTGTGAAAAACATGACTCATGATGAAAGACCTGAAAGATGAGAGATCGAAAAACAAGCTAAAATGGCATGCTTGCAGTTGTGTTTTTGGTACACAGCTGCAAATTTTTAGCTTTTTTCATGAGTAAATATGACTATTCACCTGTAAAAGTCACTCAAACTTGCATAAATAACCATTACAGTATCAAAACTCTAAATAATATGATAAAAATAACATCCTTACTATTACTACAGCCACAATGCTAATAGAAATAAGAATTACCAATATGGAAAAATAAAAATACTAATAATGTCGATAAATATAGATAAAAATGGTAACACCAGTATGGACCATTTCTCACTGTTAACTAGTTGCTTATTACCATTTATATTACTAGCATATTGGCTGTTTATTAGTACTTAAAAAGCACATATTAAACTACGACTTTTGCCTCAAACTCTTTGCTGCTTGTTTTTTAGTAAGGTAATTGTTTAAGTATGAGGTAGGATTAAGAGGTCTAAAATATGGTCATGCAGAATAAGGCATTAATATGTGCTTTATAAGTACTAATAAACAGTCAATTTGCTAGTAATATGCATACTAATAAGAAACTAGTTAACTAGTGAGAATTGGTCATTAAAATAAAGTGTTACCAATCAAATCAACCTGTAATATTATTTAACATAAAATATGATTACATAAACAAAATATTGTATTATTGTAATTTTTAATATCATAAATCATATCCAAAATTACTATATTCCATTTTTTTTTTAAAGCCTTAAGCTGTCCATATGTTTCTCACACAAAGCTATTGTATGGAGTTTTGTATGAGAGGACTTTGGAGCTTGAAAGTCCCAGTCCTCATTTACTTTTTATTATATTAAAACAAACAGCAAGTATATTATTCAGAAAAAGCACCTTGTGTATTCCACGGAAGAAAGTAAGTCATATGGAACGATGGGAGCGTGAGTAACAGAAGTTTCATTTCTGAGTGAACTATCCTTAAAGGCCAAATGTAGTTTTTACAGTGTTTCCAGTCCAGGATCTTCTATGCACTGTTTTCCACTAGGTTTGCATGCATCCACATGACCTCTAGCCTACTGCATGTAGCCTAGAGAGATTTCCCTTTGATTTGGTTCCTTGGGTTTGTTCAGCTCGGTGTTAATGAACCCGAGAATATCCAGCATGTCCTCTAGAGCCCTATGCCCTGTTCAAACACCCACCTGAACCAAGGTGAATCATCTCTCTGCAAACACCTGATGACTTCGTTTGCTGAGAGAAAAGTCGGATTTTTCCAATGAGTACTTGGATGCAATTGCAATTCAGGTGGAAATTTGTAGAATGAAACTTATGGAGACCTTCATTACATAAGATATAAATTTTTTTTTCAAAGTTGGAATAAAAGAAAGATTACTTAAGTACTATTTGAATTTTTTTTTTTTTTTTACTTTCATGTTTTTCAAATTTCATGTTTAATTTAATGTGTTACTTGCCATTTCTTTGGCATTGTTTGTAAAATTTACTAGCAATGTGAAAATTGTTTCAGCACTAAAATTACTAACTGTAAATAAATGAAAACAAATAAAACTTAAAAATAAAAGCAAATTCAAAATATTAATTAAAAACTGGTCAATATGCTAGTAATATGCACATTGAATTTGCTTTTATTTTTATATTTTCAACTGTAGTTTTTTATATTATAATATATGCGCAAAAAACTAAACAAAACTGAAAATATAAAAATAAAAGCAGTTTCAAAATATTAAAAACACTGCAATTATTTATATACTATTATAGTTTTATCAATTATTTATATACACTGAAAAAAAAATTGGTGTAGAAACAATTTTCACGCACAAATTGCTAGTAAATTTCATGATTAATTACAAAGAAATGGCAAGTAAAACACCAAATTAAATGTGACATTTAAAAAAAAAATATTTAAAAAAAAAAAAATGTACATTTACATTGTCATTTTGCAGACGCTTTTATCCAAAGTGACTTACAATTGGGGAATACATAAAGCGATTCATCTTAAAGAGGCAAACAGACATAGGAAGTGCTCGTAATACCAAGTTTCAGGCATTGTTCCAAATAATTACAAGCTAGAAAGGGAAGGAATAAAGAGAAAGACTTTTTAAAATTATTTTATGATGAAGTCAAATAGTGTTGAAAGAGATGAGTTTTCAGCTGTCACTTGAAAATTGTCAGGGAATCAGCATTCCGGATTGGGGTGGGAAGATCATTCCACCAACCAGGAACAGTGAACGAAAATGATCTGGAAAGTGAATTTGTGCCTCTCTGTGATGGTACCACGAGGCGACGCTCACTAGCGGATCTCAGACTTCTGGAGGGAATGTAGATTCGTAATAGTGAGTGGAAGTAGGCGGATGCTGAGCCTATGGCTGTTCTATATGCAAGCATCAATATCTTGAACTTTATGCGAGCCTCAACCGGTAGCCAGTGCAAGGAGATAAAGAGAGGTGTAACATGGGCTCTTTTGGGCTCGTTGAAGACCAGTCGTGCCGCTGCATTCTGGATCATTTGTAGAGGTTTGATTGTACTTGATGGAAGTCCAGCCAGAAGGGCATTGCAGTAGTCCAGCCTAGAAATGACAAGGGCCTGGACAAGAAGTTGTGCAGCATGCTCTGTTAGAAAGGGCCTGATCTTTCTGATGTTGTGCAATGCAAACCTGCAAGATCGAGCTGTCTTTGCAATGTGGTCTTTGAAGGTCAGCTGATCATCAAAGATTACACCAAGATTTCTGACCAAACTTGATGGGGTAATTGTAGAAGAACATAGCTGGATGGTGAAATCATGCTGTAGAGTTGGAGTGGCAGGGAAAACAAGCAGCTCGGTCTTTGCCAGGTTGAGCTGGAGGTGATGTTCTTTCATCCATGCCGAGATGTTCTCCAGGCAGCCTGAGATCCGTGCAGCTACTGTTGGATCATCTGGTTGAAATGAGAGGTAGAGCTGTGTGTCATCAGCATAGCAATGGTAGGAGAAGCCATGTGCCTGTATGATGGGACCCAGTGATGTGGTGTAAATGGAGAAGAGGAGGGGTCCAAGGACTGATCCCTGAGGAACCCCAGTGACCAGTCGATGTGCTTTGGATGCCTCCCCTCCCCAGGCCACCCTGAATGACCTACCAGTGAGATAGGATTCAAACCAGCGAAGTGGAATCCCTGTGATGCCCAGTGATGAGAGGGTGGACAGGAGGATCTGATGATTGACAGTGTCAAAAGCAGCAGATAGATCTAGAAGAATAAGGACTGATGATTTGGAATCAGCTTTTGCAATCCATAAGGCTTCAGTGACTGACAGTAGCGCAGTCTCAGTTGAATGGCCACTCCTGAAACCTGACTGGTTAGTGTCCAGTTTGTTGTTCTGTGAGAGAAACAGTGATACCTGGTTGAAAACAACTCGTTCGAGGGTTTTTGCTAAGAATGGAAGGAGAGAAACAGGTCTGTAGTTATCTAAAAGTGTTAGATGTATATCAAATACATCAAATATATATTATAATGTAGTTTTTTTGCATTGCAGGGATATTAAAAATGTTTAACAAATAAATATTATAAATATTATTATATAAATATTATTAAATTAAATATTTAAATATTATTAAATATTAAAGAAATTTAATATTAAATATTAAAATATATTAAAATATTAAGTATTATATTATTTTTCAGCACAATAATACAGAAAAATATATATTATTCAAAATAACTGATGCATAATAAATTATGTCTGAATCTATGTTATTTTTCCAATGTAGCACAAAAAAACCAACAAACAAAAAAACCTTTTTATTATGTATCCACAATTTTTTTTAAAAAATCATTGCTGAAAGACACCAGCATTGCAGGTCAATAACATATCTTGTGTTTTGGATGGCAAAGTCTACCTTTGCCAACCTGTTAAACCAGCAATAACCAGCAGATTTCAACTTGGAACATGGAAATTCATGCTAGTCTGTTCAGCAGGGCTACAGTGTGGGAAGCTTTTTGCAAACATTTCTCTAAAAAAAAAAAGAAAAAAAAAAGGCAAACCTACCAAACATCTAATCACCACAAAGTGAAGCACTCGCAAAGCTGAAGCCTGCACTTCTTCACCTTGAACTCAATTACTCCACTTTTGTCTCGCGTCAATGAGTTTGAACTTCCCCATTCTAATTCCGTCCTCCTCCTCCTTATCCGCTGCTCCCCTCCCTCCCTCCCTCCTGCCGTCGACAGCTTTTCAGAAGTAGGCCGTGAGCAGGAGCCCCTTTCATATGCAGACAGTTTGCAGGCCCTGCTACTGTACAGGGCTCCCAGAGGGGCCTATTATCAGTGACACCAGACTCCAGCGTAAAGGATCTGCAGACCAGGGCAGAATCAGACGTTAGATCCCAGCACTGGCTCAGTTATTAATGCTGCTCGTTGCAGCTGCAGAAGCAGCAAAGGGCATACAGTATGTGATGATGTCATAACCCTCAGCGCACTTACAACCGCTGGACTTACAAACGTGTTTAATCTCGCTGTGACAAGGAGAAGCTCAGAGTCAGAAGGTTCATGGTGCACTTCAGATGACCATCCACACAATGTTGATGGAAAAGGTCTTTCCTGAACCACTTGAGGTCTGTGTAGATTGACTTCCTCCGCACACTTGCTCTAGGGTGAATCTCACAAAACCTGTCAGGAATGTGTATGGGTCATATTTCACTCCAAATTCTAAAGGAAAAATGAAATACTGAAATGGTATTAAATAAGATCTACATGTAGGACCAATAAGATTTTTGTTAACACTTTGCAATAAGGTTCTGTTTGTTAACATTAGTTATATACCTTAATTAAGCACTAACAATACAACATTCATTAATGTTAGTTAATCTAAACATTTACTAATACATTTTTACGATCAGAAAGTTGTGTTCTGTTCTCTTATCTGTTGACATTAGTTAATACACTGTGAACTAGTAATATTAGTATTAGTAATAGTAATATTAGTAATAGTAATATTAAACAAAAATACCAGTAGAATATTAAAAAATTAGCAAGTTTTTCATATTATTTATATATACCTCAAATATGACATTTTTATCTATATTTATATATACATATTTTAATATAATATATTGTATACTGGCATTACACACAAAAATTTGCTACAAAATCTGTATGGATTTAAAAAAAAAATTATAATATATATATCATTATTTTTTCACAATAATCCAAAATTGTTATCACTGAAAATATTTAATTTTCTAATTAATGAAATGTGATGCTAATAAAAAAATACCTAATAAATAATAATAAAAAAAAAACTAAATAAAGAACTGTAAAAATGTCTGGAATTATTCTAATTGGAGTGAAACTATATCTAATTGTTCTGAATATAATGACACAATTCAAAAACAATCATTCTAAAAAAATAGGGTTATTTATGCAAAACATAATTTATATATTTTTTTCCCTTTAGATTAAAATATGGTAAAATATGACCTGGACATTGTTTTTGTGAGACTGATCCTTAAGTGTTTCTAATGGTCTGCTTAAAGTTGCTTAAACTCAAAGCCTACATTCAGTATCTCACAGTTTGTTTACCTCAGCCAATTTCTTCTCAGCAACATGTGATCATTACTCTTTAGAATAAGAAAAGCTAATTCTGTTAGTGCTGAATTAAGTTAATTGCATTAATTGCGTTTGATCCCGTCATGTGGTGATCCATCTCACTCTGTATATAAATTGTTGACTTTCAAACGGCAAATATGTTCTTTCTTTCCTCTACTTTTTTTTTTTTTTTTTTTTAAGATTAGCCATTATCTCACAATCCTTTGACCCAACCAGAGAACAAAACCTCACAAAAGGCCTGGAGGCCTCCAGCAACCATCATTTCTCTCCAATAATGGTGCACAGTTGTTGAGATGCAGTTATTACGCTGACAGACGAGTCAACCTCAGTACGCAGATGTTGACTCTCCTCGCCCGTCTGTTGCGTTGTCTGAGAGGCAACAATGTGGCAAGAACGGCTCAGAGTCAATTAGCTAAAAGAGAGATGATGAGAATAATCATGGTGATGGTGATAACAATGATAATTATGTTGACAATGGTAATGACTGAGGGGGACAGCGTTTAGAAACGGCAAGGACGCTTTCTTTTAAATATCACCAATTTCTCTCTGTAGTTACAAATGACCCATCTTTTGTGCAATGCACTCTCGTCTTTTTGTTTTTCTCATTTGTTTTTCATTCTCATGAATTAAATTTTTTTTTGTCAGTTTCTGTCCTGCCGATTCCAAAGATTAGTGTACCTTCGCAAATATTTAAAGAAACAGTTCACATAAGAAGAAAAAACGAGTTATCGTTTACTCACCCTCATCTCGATCCAAACCTGTTCATGAAAGGAGAAATTCTGAAAAACATTCATACATGAGATGCAGGTTTAGAATGACATGACAGTGAATAAATACTGACAGAATATTTATTTTTGGACAAACTCTCCAGGTCTTTGTAACATTGAGAGTGTGTTTAAAACGCAACATGTCAGGTAACGTTGAGTGTTTGCTAAAGCGGTGATAAAAACCACTCAAACTCTCTCTTCAAGAACTATTTGAGGACTATAAAAAGCATGTGCTTATACCAAACGCCTCCTTGATATGCTGCAACCTTCTTTCTTCTTTTCATCTCCGTTTCATTAGGTTGTACAGTAAGAGAAAGTGACTATGGCAGCTATAAAAACACCTGCTTTGAGCGCTGCTTAATTTATTTAGTTACCATGGCAACTCTTCATGGCACATACAGCAAGCTGTGCTATTTTATGGAAAAAAGTTAACGTTGCAAAACGTGAAAGTTAGTGGCAGATGAAAAGTGATTCTTTTCATAACACTGGTGTAGAAAATGACATTAAAAAATACATTTGTATGTTATAGGATTGAACGTGGATAGTCGTATTAATAAACAGCAAATTATCAAATCAATTAGTAATTAATTCATCATGAGAACAGAGTGAACATTGGTTAATGCATTAAATATTATTAAAAAACAACGGGCATTATATTTATTCATCTTTGATAACGTTAGTTAATAAAAAAAAAAAACAGCTATCCAGTAATTTACAGTTAGCTGAGGTCCATTAAATAATATTTACAGATACAGATAGATTTGATTTTAATTATTTGATTTGATTTTTTTTCCTCTTCAGTGATAAGCAAACAAAATCTTATTTCATTGTTTGCCATTTTTAGTTATCAGAAGATTCTGTGAATAAATAAAGAAATAAATAAAGTACACTTTACAATAAGGTTCCATTAGTTAACATTGCTTAATGCATTAACAATATTTAACAAAGTTTAATAAATGCTGTATTGCATATTGTTAGTTAGTTAACGCATTAACCAATGTTAACAGAATGGAACCGTATCGTAAAGTGTAAACATTTATTTATCTATTTATTTATTAATTTATTTGTTCAGACCAGAATCAAATCCAAAGAAATACATAAGGAAAGTCGTGGGGGAAGTTGTGGCCTAATGGTTAGAGAGTCGGACTCGTAATTGAAAGGTTGTGAGTTCGAGTCTCAGGTCTGGCAGGAATTGTAGGTGGGGGGAGTGAATGTACAGCGCTCTCTCCACCCTCAATACCACGACTGAGGTGCCCTTTAGCAAGGCACCGAACCCCCAACTGCTCCCTGGGCGCTGCAGCATAAATGGCTGCCCACTACTCTGGGTGTGTGTTCACGGTGTGTGTGTTCACTGCTGTGTGTTTGCACTTTGGATGGGATTAAACGCAGAGCACAAATTCTGAGTATGGGTCACCATACTTGGCCGTATGTCACGTCACTTTCACATATAAGGAAATAAGATTTAGTTAAACTACACATTATTAAAAAACAAACTTTGGGCCAGATTTACTAAACAGGGCAAATTATCGTTAGAGCGCAATTCCATAAATGCGCCGAAGGGAGGAGAAAATTCTGTATGTGATTTACTGACAATGCGCACATTAAAGAACACAGACGCAGCCAAATCATTTCCATAATTACCAATGCAATCTACCAAGAACAGCGCAAATTACCTGCTTTAAAACATGCTTTTTTGGGCATTAAATAATGGCACAAATACCAGTAATTTGACAAGCGCAAACATTAGTAAATCGCGTTGCGTGATTCATTTTAGTACTCTCCTCCCATAAAATTTGCTTCTGAAAGGGCAACTCCTACAAATGCATATTCAATAAGGTTAGGCGCAAAAATAACTGTCCATGCCTTTTCAGCGCTAAGTCTTCACTGCGCGTCTTTAGTAAACCCTACAGTACTATTTTAACGCCAAAAGACAGTTGGCGCTGGCACAAGCTGTTAGTAAATCTGGCCCTTTGTGTCTGTTATTATTTAATGGACCTCAGCTAACAATTTTTATTCACTTATGTTAAAAAAGATATTGTAGTGCTCATTGTTAATTAATATTACTTAACAGTTAACTAGTATATATCTATCATAAATTAAGGCAGTTTTGAACTACTGTAGATGTTTAAAACCAACCATACAAGAAAATCATTGCTAGAGAAACCCTTAGATGACAACTAACATCAGTGTGCTTTACATGCTAGCATTTACCTGCAGGCAGTTGTGCCTATTTGTCCTTATTTCTTTCTCGAATAAAAGAAACTTCAAAGGCCTTATAACGTTGAACTCTCCCTGAGCCGCTTCTATTTTCCTGGATGCATTTGGCTAAGTTTGGCTACGCATTCATGCAAACAGGAAATGGCTTTGGATGATAAGGTTGCGTTGATGGCCGGGAAGCGAGGACGTGGCGTGGCAGCTGAAGAAAGCTGAGGGAGGACAATGACAGGGCAAAGCGGGCCCATATGGATGAGGAAAGTAAAGTTCAAACGTTTCAGGTGCCATTTCCCCATTACGATTATCACCCCTACACACGCTGATGATAGAGGCAGATAGAGTAAGCGCAGTGTTTACTGCCAATATTGCTTTTAAAATACAGCTGCCCTTCAAGGCCTTTGAAGATGGCCATGACATTTGGAGGGAAAAATCTTAAAGGAATTCTCTTTATTGTGATGGCTATTGAAAACGACAACAGCAGCATATTCAGTGGCACACGGGGAGTGGCAGCATCCCGCCATGCAATTTACTCTGTGGATGTCACAGTCTTACAGCATTTCCACAAACTACCCTGAGAAAACGCTGGAAAATATCAGCAGCTCTTTCTGCTGCAATGACATTCCGCTTCAGTAATAGGCCAACTATGTACAAATCTTATTTCATTTTGTTTGTCGTCTTTTTTTAGTCTGCAGCAGATTCTGTTTAATCACAGCAATTTGTAGGGATTCTGTACTATTCCTGTGCTCTTGAAAAGCTGAATATACCAGGCTTGGCAGAGAATGTGAAGCACTTTGTGTTCTCACATGGTGAATGTGTAAATCTTCCAATCTATTTTGATATTTGGATCAGAGTTGTCTTTGTGTGTTAATATTTTTGCACATGCAGTCTTACTGAAAACATCAGTGTATAAAGCAAGCCAATAACATATTTACAGACTCACGTTTCCTCTCAAAAACAAATTCTGGTAAATTTTTATGAAATCTGGCCTCCAAAGCAAAGATATTTAAATAAAAATGCCTAACTATGAATGTAAAGGAATATTCACTTATTTAATAACCTAATGTCTAATATGTACTGTAAAATGTAACAAAACAATAGCATAACCAGCTCTAATTTATGCATGAAAGGTGACAATTAAGTCAAAATATAATTAATATTCTATTATTAATTTCCATCTTTCATAAAATGGAGCTCTTGTGCTTTGAACATCATAAAATGAATAATAATAATAATAATAATAATAATAATAATAAATCATTATCATCATCAACAACAACAACATTAATAATAATAATAAACTGTATCATAATCATTGATGTTGTTGTTCTTAATAATAATAATAAATCATTATCATCATCAACAACAACAACAACAACAACATTAATAATAATAATAATAATAATAATAATAAACTGTATCATTATCATTGATGTTGTTGTTATTAATAATAATAATAATAATAATAATAATAATAATAATAATTGTCTGTCTGCTTTTTTCATGTGGAACTTAAAGCATCAGTTATGTGAAATTGCCTGAACGTTATACAAGTTAGCAATTAGTTGAAATAACTCTGCATAATCATGTTTTATTCCAATTTACTCTTAAAGAATTCCATAAAAAAACACTTTTTTGTTGTAGAAGAAGTTAACCAGTTAGTCAGCTCTTGAACACGTTTTCATTCTCTCTCACATGAGTCGTGGAGCTGATTGATCCGCTTTCTCCACCCCCTCCATCCATTATTCCACCTGATCCCTCAATGAACTCTTCTCTCATGATCTGTCTGATTGTTGCCCCCTCTCAAACCTTTGTCTCTCACTTCCTCTATCTCCTACTTCCTTTCTTCTCCCTTAAACAGCTCCCACCTCAATTAATCACCTTCACCCATCCATCCCTCCACCTCCTCTTTGCCTTTATGAGACACTTCCAGTAATTGCACTGTTAGCTTAAGGGATGGCCAGGACTTTCCAAAGCAATCAGTGTGATTGGACGGGACCGCACCACTTGGCGTTTGTGATTTGATGTGATTGGATGGGGTTCCTGGAGGGCTAACCTGAAGGAGACAGGAGGGGATCAATCCGAAGGTCTGCAGGCTCCTGTCTGAGGCCTCAGGGCTCAAAGTCATTAACAAGAACAGAATGTGTGACTTTCAACCATCCAAGTCTTCATATCGGTCATTCCAGTGACCTGGAACCAAAAAGAAAGTCATTCACATCTTAATGGTGCATCTTGGTACAGACATACACCTGGAAGAGTCTTTTTCATGGTTATATGACTAATATAATGATAATTTACTGAGAATAACTATAGGAAGCTGAAACTATGATGCTATTGGCAGTCTGCAGCAAAGCTCAAGTTACATAGTTTGTTGGTCCACCAAGCTGGTTTACACTGCTCAATTTAGGCTGATTTACATTTAATAGCAGATGCTTTTTAATCCAAAGGGACTTACAAAAGAGGAACAAATGCAAATTTGATTGTTTAGAGGGGTTTTGACCAGCTGTTCAACCAGTTAAATGCCAGTTTGACCTAGTTTGGTGGCCAAATATACTAGCAAACCACCATAGGCCGGTGTGTTGGTCTTGAAAGGCCAACAAGATACTTTCTAATGCTCAAGTTGGTCTGGTTTGATGGTTTAGAGAGGTTTTTTTTTTTTTTTTTTTAGCATTTAGGAGGCTTGGAGACCAGCTGGCAACTATCAAAACTAGCTGAACACCAACTTGACCTAGTTTAGTGGCCAAATACCAGCACAACAACTTAGGCTGGTGTGTTGGTTTTGAATCCCCACCAAAGTGCTATCTAATGCTCAAGTTGGTCTGGTTTGATGGTTTAGAGGGGGCTTTAGGACTTAGAAGGCTTGGAGACCAGATGGCAACTAGGTAAACCAGCTGAACACCAACTTGAACGGGTTTGGTGGCCAAATATATTAGCAAACAATCTTAGTCCGGTGTGTTGGTCTTGAATAGCTGCCAAAATGCTCAGGTTGGTCAGGTTTGATGGTTTAGAGGGGGTTTTAATGGCACTTATAAGGCTTGGAGACTAGCTGGAAACTAGCTAAACCAGCTGAACCCAACTTGATGGGGTTTGGTGGCCAAATATACCAGCAAACTACCTTAGGCTAGTGTGTTGGTGTTGAGTATGTTGGTCAAAATGCAGAGGGGGTTTTGAGCACTTGGGAGACTTGGAGATAAGCTGGCAACTAGTTAAACTAGCTGACCTTCAAATTAACCAGCTCTGGGGGCCATATAAACCAGCTTACCAACCTTAGTTTAGTTTAAGCTGGTTCAGGATGGTTTTCCACCTCTAAACAGCTTGACAAACATGATCTACCAAGCCCAAACAATTGTATTCAATGTGATCAGTGATACAGACAAACTTGAACCAGCTGATAAACATAAATGACCAGGGTGGACCAGCTAGAAACCATGCAAAACCATTTTCTAGAAATGCTTCAAAAACACTCACCTGTGTTGGTGTGCATTTTCAGCCCATAATATTTGGCTTTGCACACTATATTGTTATTTAGGGAGAGTGATATTACCATGCAATTCCCTGAAAAAAATGAAAATGAAAACATGCCTACGCTATACAAAAACGTTCCAAGTACTGTTTTCAAGGTACTTGGAAGGATAATAGTGTTGTGTGTGTGTGTGTGTGTGTGTGTGTGTGTGTGTAAATAAGGAGGACGAATCAAGGGAGAAAAGAAATGACAGAGCGAGAGAAAATAACAAGAGAAGAGTGCAACAATAAGCCGGAGCTGCACAGGCACAAATTGCCGTATCCAACACGGGCTCTGCCATTATGTCTTAATGTATTGAAAACTGCAAGTGTCCATGCAGACCTCTAAACCGGTGCATCACCATGGCAACCAGGCCCACAGTAAAATGACAGTGTCTCTGTGTGTTTAGGAGAAATTGTGCGCAAGTATTGTGCGTGAAGCGCTCGTATAGAACATCTTCACTAATTTGCACCACACCAGTCTCCTCACAATAGGCACAATGTTATTGATGCATTATTTTCCATTTACAGTTTGAAGGACACAGCGGTGCACTTCAAAGATGCTACCAAAACACAGCGCTGAAGGATTGTTTTGAGCACGAATTGAAAATAGGTTTCTGCTGTCCTTTAAAAGCGCAAGAAAACAGCAGCTGAACATAGGAGAGATGTCAAAAGAGTGAAACAATGTCAAGAGTTTTGAAAATAACGGCACCTGATAATTTATTCATATTCATGTTTTTGCCTTTTTCTTAAAATTCAAAAAGGAGAAAATAAGAGTTCCATTAAAATACAATCAGGCCTTCCAAATAAAACACATTCAGTCTAACAACAGTACTCAGGAGAAAATGTTATTGCTCAAAACCCTCTCTTTTATAGAGACTTAATGGACTTGTTCAGGTGTTTCATATAAGTATTATTTTGACTCAGATATTTATTTTAAAAGGCCTTAGGAGAAATAAGAAGAAAAAAAAATGGTTACAATTGTTACAACACAAATGTTAAAATATGAGTACAAATCCATAGTTAAGTTAATATAAATAAGCTCTAATAAGTCTCATAAGAGTCTGATGAGAAATATTTGACTTCATATTGAGATCCCTGACTTTTCATTTCAGACTTTAAAAAAACATGAGCACAAATTGATATATTTATGAAATCTCTTTAAGAAGAATTTGAGATTACTCTAAAATAATGATCATTACTCTCAGGAGAAAAATCAGAGAACCAGAAAAAGTTTCAATTTGGTTTCCATTGAATCTCTGCTGTCAAAGAGAAACAATTGAGAAATTATATTTTATATATATATATACACAGGTCCTTTTCAAAAAATTAGCATATTGTGATAAAGTTCATTATTTTCTGTAATGTACTGATAAACATTAGACTTTCGTATATTTTAGATTCATTACACACAACTGAAGTAGTTCAAGCCTTTTATTTGTTTTAATATTGATGATTTTGGCATACAGCTCATGAAAACCCAAAATTCCTATCTCAAAAAATTAGCATATTTCATCCGACCAATAAAAGAAAAGTGTTTTTAATACAAAAAAAGTCAACCTTCAAATAATTATGTTCAGTTATGCACTACTTGGTCGGGAATCCGGCAAATGATCGCTTCAATGCGCATGAGTGTAACTGTCAGGCACACTGCTGAGGTGTTATGAGGCCCAGGATGCTTCGATAGCTGCCTTAACAATTCAGAGCAGTTGGTCTTATGCCTCAACTTTCTTCACAATATCCCACAGATTCTCTATGGGGTTCAGGTCAGGAGAGTTGGCAGGCCAATTGAGCACAGTAATACCATGGTCAGTAAACCATTTACCAGTGGTTTTGGCACTGTGAGCAGGTGCCAGGTCGTGCTGAAAAATGAAATCATCTCCATAGTGCTGCTAGCTGTATTGACCTGCCCTTGATAAAACACAGTGGACCAACACCAGCAGCCATATGGCACCCCAGACCATCACTGACTGTGGGTACTTGACATTGACCCTTTGCATTTTGGCATTTCCCTCTCCCCCAGTCTTCCTCCAGACTCTGGCACTTTGATTTCCGAATGACATGCAAAATTTGCTTTCATCCGAAAAAGTACTTTGACCACTGAGCAACAGTCCAGTGCTGCTTTCCTCTGTAGCCCAGGTCAGGCTTGCCGCTGCTTCTGGCTCTAAAGTGGCTTGACCTGGGGAATGCGGCACCTGTAGCCCATTTCTGCACACGCCTGTACACGGTGGCTCGGATGTTTTACTCAGACTCAGTCCACTGCTTCCGCAGGTCCCCCAAGGTCTGGAATCGGTCCTTCTCCACAATCTTCCTCAGGGTCCGGTCACCTCTTCTCAAGGCGCATGCTTGCCACACTTTTTCCTTCCCACAGACTTCCCACTGAGGTGCTGGATGCAGCACTCTGAACAGCCTATTCACTGAAATTTCTTCAGTTCTAATCTCTGCTTATTGATAGTGTCATACTGATGTACTCTGACATGTCAGGCCTGCAGTCTTACCTATGATTGCTTTGAGTACTGAAACCAGGCTGGGAGTTTAAAGCCCTGTAACTTTTTGCAGCTGGAGTTAATTAGTTGATTCAGATGATGAAATAATAGCCTGCGAGAGAACCTTTTCATGATATTAATTTTTTGAGATAGGAATTTTGGGTTTTCATGAGCTGTATGCCAAAATCATCAATATTAAAACAAATAAAAGGCTTGAACTACTTCAGTTGTGTGTAATGAATCTAAAATATATGAAAGTCTAATGTTTACCAGTACATTACAGAAAATAATGAACTTTATCACAATATGCTAATTTTTTGAAAAGGACCTGTATATATATATATACATACACACACACACACACACACATACAGTGCCCTCCGAAAGTATTGGAACAGTAAAGACAAAATTGCTCTGTTGGCTGTGGAGTCAAGAACAAATATGATTAAAAGATGAATATGAGACAAAACTACAGAATGTCACATTTTATTATTAGCTGTTTCAACACACATGTTTTACCAGCTAAGAAGTTCAGCACTTTTAGAGTTCATCCCACTCATTGATGTGAGCATAAGTATTGGGACAGTTGCCTCACAGGTCTTCCTAAGTGATCAGCTGTGTCCTGTTGCATTAATTCTTCAGATATTAAAAGCAGGGAATGTGTCGTATCAGTTATATCCATTACTTCCATATTCTGAATCTTGCAGTCGATGATGACATACACAAACCAGGATGAAGATGAGGGAGCTGACTTTGAAAGAAAAGCAAGCAATTTGTATGCTAAAAGAAAAGAGGAAGTCAGTTAGAGCTCTAGCAAAAACAAAGGGCATGGAGAAATCAAGAGTTTGGGAACCGCCAGCGGCATCAGCAACCAACAACGACCTGATCGGCTGAGAAAACAACAGTAGTTGATGACAGACAAATCATGTGCTAGAAATGAACCCTAAAAGACGGTCTGTAAAATCACCAACAACTTCCAGAAAGCTGGGTGATGCTCTGACAATCTACTGTCCTCAGGAGACTCTGACACAGAATTACAGATGCTACACAGCAAGATGCAAACCTCTGACCAAGCACCAAAAATAGAAAGGCAAGATTAGAAAGGCAAGAGCACAAAGGTGAGCCAGAAGAGTTTTGGAACTGTGTTTACGAACCGATGAGACAAAGATGAACCTTTATCTAAGTGATGGGAAAGCAAAAATGTGGAGAAAAAAAAAAGGGAACTGCAAATGATTCTAACCATACAGCCTAATCTGTAAAGCATGGTGGAGGTGGTGTCATGGCATGGGCATGCATGGCTGTATCTGGAAAAGGCCCTCTCAACTTTACTGATGACTTAATGTATGATGACAGTAGCAGAATGAATTTGGAAGGGTACAAAACCATCTTGCCTGCCAATATTCATGAAAATGCCACCAGATTCATTAGGAAGTGCTTCATATTGCATCAGGACAATGACCCAAAACACCCGGCCAGTTCAGTCAAGGAATTTATAAGGGCAAAGAAATTGAAAGTCTTAGATTGCCCAAGTCAATCTCCAGATTTGAATCCAATTGAACATGAATTTCACCAGCTGAAGAGGAGAGTAAAGGCACAAACTCCCCAAAACAAGCAACAATTGGATATGGCTGCATTAAAGGCTGGGAAAAGTATTTCAAAGGATGAGATCAAGAGTCTGGTGATGTCTATGGGTCATAGACTCACTGCTGTGATTGTGGGCAAGGGATCTGCAACTAAATAATAGCTTTTAATCTTTTATATCTGCCTTATATTCATAACTGTCCCAATACTTATGTCTACATCAATGAGAAGTGTGATGAACTCTAAAAGTGCTGTTATTTTTATTTGGTAAATGTATGTGTTGAAACTGGTTAATAATAAAATGTGACATTCTGTTTTAGACCATATTCATCTTTAATCAGTATTTGCAAAATGTATTGACTCCACAGCCAACAGAGTGTTTTGCCTTTACTGTTCCAATACTTATGGAGGGCACTGTATATATATATATATATATATATATATATATATATATATATATATATATATATATATAAATAAAATATATATCAGCACCGCTGTCCTTCAAACCGTAAATGGAAAGTAAAGAATATGAAAATAAGATATAAGAAAACTGGAGAGATAGATATTACATATAATAAATGCAACTATTAAATGGAATACTAAATTTTATAATTTACATTAATTAGCTTTAAAACAATTGAGATGTGTCTCATTTGTGATCAGCTGAGAAAATCTTTTGTGTAAGAGACTCTGCCTGTGATTTTTCTTCCCTACAGCCTCGGGAGGTCAAAGGTCAAGTCCAAGAACTGGAGGTCTGAGGTTAGAAAGAGGTAATCACAGTCAGTTAAGCCAGGCTAACCGTGTCACTGCCACTCTCTCTGATTTCATTTTACCCACGATCACGCAGAGCGGTCGTTCCGCACTGCTGCCTAACCCCCTTGTGCTGGAGTATCAGATCAGTTCACAGCACGACTGACACATTTCACAGTCATTATAAATCTCTGGGGTGGGACGTCCATCGATAGATCTATTTGATGAGGAGGTCTGTGTTTTCAGCAAGCTTGAGAGATGAATTAAATAAGCTCATTTTAGAGAAGCAATAGAATTTGGGTTCATCATTTCAACTGGCCAAATAAAAATCGAATTGAACCAGTTCAATCCAGAAGCACTGGTGTGGTTAATGTATTTCAACGAGCCATAAATGAGCACAGTAAATGAGCAGGAAAAATCAGTGCTCACAATGGACCAAACACTGAAATTTTCGTCATTAATTTGGACTGTATAGCATGCACGCAGAAACATACACCTGTCCGTGTTTGATAGGACATGCGTAAGTGGTAATATAGGAGAAAAAAATGACTTTAGATTAGAAAATACAAAAGCAGCGGGTGGTCTGCCATCAGTATGCGGTTGAAAGAAGCCCCAGACAATTATCTATTGATTACATTTGTAAATCCAACAGTGCAATTTAATGGGATTTAGCTGGTAATAGGAAAGTTTCTTTGGCAAGAAGGAAACACAGATATTTTGTTGAGAGGATTAGTTTAATCTATTACCCCCTGAAATCACTAGGCAATTACACAATTGTCTCATTAAGAAAGAAAGACTATAAGCGGGAACACTGGCGATTATAAAGTGAACCTTCTGTGTGCCAGTAATCCTAGCTGACATGTTGACACCATAACAGAACTTTGAACTCACTGAACTCATAGTACAGGTCACAGCAACAAGTCAGACTGTACATATAAACTGCACTGTAAAACATGATCACAATTTGAATGGTAAAAGTAAACAATGCTATGGTAAAAACCTGTTTAAGATAGTTCACCCAAAATTCTGTCATCATTTACTCACCCTTAAGTTGTCTCAAAGTTGTATGAGTTTTTTTCTTCTGTTGAGCACAGAAGAGAAGAATTTGAAGAATAATGGTAATCAGACAGTTGACAGTAGCCACTGACTTCCATAGTATGGAAAAAAAAAATTGATTATCAACTTCTAAAGGGATATTTCATGTAATCTTACAGTACTGTTAAATTTACAGTTTATGGAAGTGAAAAAGAAGTTGTCATCATAATTTATAGTGAAAAACCTTAAACTGGCACAAGAATTCCCTGTGTATCACATTTGATGATTTTTGTTATTACAGTTATTTCTTATCAGTTAAGTAGATTAGGATTTTGTGTTACATCCTATGATGTTAAATTAATTTTTATTACATTATTTAAGTGTCATGTTTGTACCATGATGGTGTTTTGTATTTGTGTGCAGCTTCTATATATTAGTATTTATGGAAGCCCATTTCCGCCACTTAATAAAAACAACAACAACAAACAAACAAACAAAAAAATAATTGTGACTTTTTATCTCGCAATTCTGACTTTTTTATTGCAATATTGGGAGTTTACATCTCCCAATTCTGACTTTTTTTTTCTCAGAACTGATATAAATGATATAAACTCACAATTGCAAGTTATAAAGTCAAAATTGTGAGAAAAAAAGTCTGAATTACCTGATATAAGTCACAATGGACTCTATGCACGGCACAACCTACATATTTCCGGTGAAATCTCAGGGCGCTTAAAAGCTTCCGGTCTGTATTCAGCCATAGAGTGAGTGCATTACCCGCTGCAATCTTTTGTCAATGTGCGTTAATATTTA
Organism: Tor tambroides; assembly: GCA_021397915.2. NCBI lineage: Eukaryota > Metazoa > Chordata > Actinopteri > Cypriniformes > Cyprinidae > Tor > Tor tambroides. Next base: position 33,594 of record JAFVLL020032936.1, read on the forward strand.
TACATTTTATTGCTATAATATAACAAATTAAGTATACCACAGTAATATACTTATTTAATGAAGAGTTCCATAAAGTTTAAACATCCGTGAGGGTGGTTTGTCCCGCTATTGCTGTGTCCCGTTTTGTGACGCTTCTCCTCAGAATTGCGAGATATAAAGTCACATTTGTGAGAAAAATGTCAGAATTGTGACTATATCATGCAGTTCTGACTTTTCTTCTTGCAATTGCAACTTTATATCACGCAATTCCAACTTTATATCTCACAATTCTGATTTTTTTTCTCGCAATTGTGAGTTCTAAAATCAGAATTGTGAGTTATAAAGTCGGAATTGCAAGATGTAAACTCACAATTGCGAGAGAAAAAGTCAAAATTGTAAGTTAAAAAGTCGCAATTAAAGTTTTATATATTTTATTCAGTGGCGGAAACAGGCTTCCATAAGAATTGACCTCAAATTGTAGAAAAGCGACTTGTGAAAAGCTTTGATTCATCACATGGCTTTCCCTTTACCACTTGTGTTTTCTATGATGGCTGTCAGTGTACTGTTATTATAAATGTACAAAACAGATTTTAGCACCACAAAATGGTATATTGGTATATTAACATTATATTAATTAAAAAAAAAAACATATAGGTTGTAGATTATAGACAGTGATTTTTACATGTTTATAAGAAAACATGAGGGTACTTGCCTGTGCACAAGGTGTCGCGTGTCTCTATGATGTCCTGCTCTCTACATTTGGCTCTAGTCCCTTCAATGCAGTTGTTTTATCATAAACCTGGAGAAAATCATAAGTTCAATCATTTGGAAAAAGCATAACACACCTCACAAATGGAGTGACTTTCTTTTGAATGGCTCATTTTTTGCTAAACAAATTTCAGGATTCAGTGCTTTGCAGAAGTGCACTATGGTGGCAAGGGCTTTTGGAAGTACTTGAGCCCATGTCCTTGGTTGGCATAAGACTCCATGGCAACACGGATACTCTGTATAAAATGTCATTTTGACTTATTTTTATATTATTGTGCTTGATTTATTCTTGTTAATGCAATGTTAAAGTTTCTCTAAGCTACTCATCTAAGCTACAGTTATCCATAATAAATGTGACTGATCAAACTACCAATAAGATTATTTTTTAGTCCTTAGGCTACAAATCCCATCCATACATCTATCCATTGCTTGCGGGCTAAACATTATGCTCCAGACCAGCTTTTAAAGCTCAGTACAACAGGAGCATAATAGCGCATGAGCAATGTGAATAACAGAATTAAGCACAACCTTGAACTTGCACAGCTGAGTTATTTATGACGGTGGTCAGATATAATTACACATTGATCGAGTCCCCTGACAGCCTGTGGTGAGAGTTAGATTGACCCTGCATTGGAATAATACCATCCTAATGAATGATAAGTGATATGCGGAGACGCTAATGCCGCAGAAGTTTGGCTAAGCGTGTCCGTTAGGCATGGAGAAACGGCCGAGGAGAGAGAATAATTAGGCATTCTGTGTGATCGTTCTTTTGAAATTATGGATCTGTCATGAGCGGACAATACCACTGACAAATACTGTAATGGGGTGACATCAAACCGGAATGAGAGCGCGACAGCTGACAAATTACACTTTGGGCTCACTCTCTCTTTTAACTTTCTTCTTTTTCTCTCTTACCCTTTTCATCTTTTTCATTGCACCTCACAGCTTCACATTTTGTTTGTTGTCTTCTAAAGTAGAGGTTCTCCTAAAATTGAGCATCAGGTGTCAATTCAAACACAGCACCAAATTTATCTGAAATGACAAAAATTGTGTTAAAATCAAACATGAAAATGTACTGATAGTACACATAGGCTGAACAAAATGCAAAATTATTACCATGCTAATCTGAATAGGACAAGGTAAAATGTTAGATTTCTTAATGCAAAACAATATGTTACTGTACAGCAATTGTAAGTGGTCAAAAATGACTTCTCACTTGGAATAAGGCTTTTATACTGTAATTTTTATACTGTATAATTTTTATACTGTAATATTATTTTAAAAGTTTTTTATTTTGCTAGCCTAAGTAACTATATAAAATTACATTATTTTTTTAGACAATTTTTATTTTTCTCACTTTTTGAAAACATCTGATAACTTGTTTTTTGTTTTTACAACTTACTGTATTATCAAGTTTGAAGCATGTTTTTTTTTAAAGATTTAAAATCTTTTTTTTTCTTCTTACTGACCCCAAAGTTTTGCACAGTAGTGTACATCCACAGTTGTTTTGTCCAGCCTATCTGGTGACAAAACAACTGTGACAGTAATGAGAAATGGTGGGGGTCAGACTCTAGCTGAAGGTAACATGAGGTGGATTCCCATTTTGGACACACACTTCACTCACGACTGTGTTGCTTATGGCTGACTGACCCCTCTGTCACTTCTCTGCTATTCCTCTCGCCAACTTTCAGACCATATAGACCACTGAGAGGGGAGAAAAACGGAAAAATGGCACTGATTGCAAAGCCGTGACAAGAGAAGCCATCGATTTCAGAGTGGAATTAATGAAGGTCCAGTCAGCGTTGACAGAGCCGTGGCAGCTTCAGAGGAATTATATTGAGCACTTTTCACTCGTGGCTATTAGACTAGAGATAAAGTGTGTCCAGTGATGACAGAATAAAGGATTCAAGCTGTTAAAAAGGCATTCATTAAAAAACAATTTACTCAAATGCTGTTTTACAAGAGACCGGACCATTGTTTGATTTCACCCCAACTCTAATTGAACTTTGTCAAAACTTTAATGTTCTGTCAGCCACATCTGACCATCTATTTCAGTGAATCTTTTGTGGAGCTGAAGTTTATTACATATCTGAATGATGAATCAAACCAAACGTAAGGCTTTATTTTCAGTTAACCACACCCATGTCGTGACAAAATCCATAAAGAAACTTGTTTTTGTGTATAATTTTCTGTTCAGCTTGACAGCATGCTATTAGAAGTCATATGGCACTTTCTTTTAAAGTAATACTTTAAGTCTAAAGTCTGATCATGTATTTTGCAGAGCAGTGGGGTTTAATTCAGTCTTGAAGGTTGAGTAAAATCGACGCATGCCAAAAATAAAGCAGTGGTTTCATCATGCTTTAAAAATACTGATAAAGCTTCAGAAAAACACAACCAGCTGGGAGCCACATCCAGCGAAACAGCAGCTGATGTGAACTGTTGCAATGGGGGGGAAAAAAAAAAAAAAAAAAAAAACATTTTATACTCATATTATACCTTTATAAAACTTATTCTGCTACAAACACAAATGATTCCTCAAATCATGTAGCTTGTTGAGGAGATGTATGCTATTAGTTTTCTATGTAACCTGACTTAAGATTTTTTTGCCTTGCAAAACAGGTGAAAAACATCTTAATGAAAGACAGATCTGAGACATAGTTAAAGACCAGAATACTTTCTTAGATTTGGGCCAATGTGGGTGATATGCAACAAACATCTGTGTTCAGTAAAACAAATAGCATTGCTTCCGCTTCAGGTCTTTTGTCTTTAAATATGGAGCTGTTTTACTCAAAATGTCTTCAAATGAGCTACCAAAGATGAGTATAACCCATGTCCATCGCATATGCAGGTTGACATCTAAAAACTTTATTTTCTTCTTCTCACTAACATTTGGATAATACCTTAACATGTACAAATGACCTTTTCTTCAGTAAGTGACAACCATAAACAGCTTACATTTGGCTAATTAACACTAATTAATTATCTATCTATCTATCTATAGTATCTCACAAAAGTGAGTACACCCCTCCCATTTCAGCAACCATTTTAGTATATCTTCTCAAGGGACAATACTATAGAAATGAAACTTGGATATATTTGAGTAGTCAATGTGCAACTTGTATAGCAGTGAAGATTTACTGTCCTCTGAAAATAACTCAACATACGGCCATTATTGTCAAAAAAAGCTGGCAACAAAAGTGAGTACACCCTAAGTGATAACAGCTATACTTCGTTTAACCATGCAAAGCCACATGTTCTATTCATCATGTTCATGTTTTTGTCTGCTTGACAGGACCACACAAATTTGTGTATCTTGTATTGGAGCAGTTAAAATTTGGTGCTTTGAGTACAATTCTCTCATACTGACCACTGGATGTTCAAC
>JAFVLL020032938.1:0-12858 GCA_021397915.2 Tor tambroides
TGACATGAAGTGCAAACAACAATAGCAGGAGAAGAAGCCATTACTCACCGTGACTGATGAATGATACCAACTTAACTTACCACTTACCACTGTAGATTAACTTCGGTGGACTTAAACTTGAAAAATTGTTCCGCGGTTGAAATAAAACACTTTCTGATGTGTATTCATGTTCATTTCATGCTTTAAGTAAATATGACAAGACGATCGGTTCACGTGTTTGAACTGAGGCAATACAGCGATCTGTCACGATACACTGAAGAGCCACAAAGCAGTATTTATTGTTTAAATTTCTTTAAAAATGACAAAATTTGAAAGCTGAGGGTCCTGAGACCTTGTTTCATATCAGAAGTAACCTGCTCTGTCTTCTCTGTCGGTGTGTTGTCAGTTTCCTCTTTGCTCTGCGATGTATTTTCAGAGACTATAGAATACCCTTAAAGGGACTTTCACTGCATGAGAACATATGTAGTGTGAGAGCGGCATTGTTTGTTGGTCATGGCAACGGTAACTAAGGAGGGCGGGTCTTTGCGAACGGTCAATTCTCATTGGCCTTTTCTTCTAAAGCTCAGAGGTGATTGGGGCTCACGAGTGAGACTCTGAAGTACTTCTGAGCCCATGTGGCTATATTTAACACCTCAGCATGACGGTTTCTTATGCAATGCCATCTGAGAGCTCAAAGGTCAAGCACGTTCAACTGAGGTTTCCTGCCTTGCCCTACATGTACAGTACTGTGATTTCTCTGGATTCCCTGAATCTTTTCACAATATTATGTATGGTACTTGGTGAAAGACCTCAATTCTTTGCAATTTTGCATTGTGAAATGTGATTTTTGATTTGTTTGACACTTCTCTTATGAAATTTGGCACAAAGTGATGAGCCATGATCCATCTTTGCTTGCAAAGACTGAGATGCTCCTTTTATGCCCAAACATGATACCTTGACCTATTACCAGTTCACCTGCTTACTGTGAACTGTTTCAAACCAGTTTAATGTGGATATTCTATAACCTTTTCACTTTAATTTTGCCTCTGTCCCTACTTTTTTGGAATGTGTTGCAGTCGTCAAAAACAATTTGTTCATATTTACAAAATACATTTACATTGGTCAGTGAAAACTTTAGAAATCTTTTATTTGTACCTGTCAATTAAATAAAAGTTAAAGAGAATTAACAAATCACAGATTCTTGATTTTATTGAATTTTACAAAACGTCCCAACTTCTCTGGAATTGGGGATGTAAAATACAAAATAATAACATTATCTGTACTTTATTTCCCACAGATATGAGGATTATGTGTTCCCTTTTGTCACTACCAAAACAATGAAGATGTGTGTTGGTCGTGACTGTTTTGGTAATGACAGTTTTAGATACTTTGAACCTAGCTCAAAGAAGCTAATCAGCACATGGTTAGCTAGCACAGTTCTGAACAGTGGTACACATATAAAAACTAAATGTTATGGAATAACTCCCAAAAAAGTGTGCTTATTTGCAGAAAAAAAAAATGTGTTCTGTAGTGACGTTCCTTAAAGTTACACACAGATTTTTCAGACTTTTGAACACATTCTCCTCAAAATTATGGGCCTGTCTACTCACCATGTAGCTATGTGAGAGAGGGACACAGGAATATTTCCTGATCATAAATGTAGGGGTGTAGTTAAATCTCCAGTGGACTAAAACATACACTGTTTCGGTAGTGACATGAAAATGCGGGACACTTTTTTTTTTACATAAAGTTTCATAATTTACAAAGAAAATATAAAATAAATATGTTTTTGGAACTTTTTAAAAGAATTGAAAATATATTTTTAAAAACAACAGTGGAAAAAAAAAAATCAACATTTTCAGAAGTTGAAATTTAGGGGTTAGGGTTCAGGACAGCCACCTCCCAATTGAAAGCACCCAGTAAATGATTTTATATATAATAAGCTTACTAATGTTTTAAATATTATTGTGGGTTTCAATAGAAAATAGAAGGATCTTAGTAAACATCTAAGATCTGATTACTTAAATGCTTTTTTTTTTTTTTTTATGTTTTTTGGTTGTGGGACAGCAGTTTGGGCCAGTTCTGTAGAATGGCCCATATACACTGACTCTTCACATCCTCATCCTTTGTAAGCTCTAGAAAGTAGGCTCTACAGAGAAAATTTGCTTTTGCAACACAGAAAATAGTGTCTTACTGGCATGTTGATAACAACCAACTAAAGTGTTTGAGGGCAGGTCGAAGTAGACGTTGTTTTTTGCAGATTAACAATGAAATCCACAAGGTGGCATTATGCTAATTTCTTACGTCCATAGATAAATTATAGAAGTGATTCTGAAATTACTGTAGACTCATTTTGGCAGTTCAGAATCAATTATTTCTTAGGAGACAGAAAAGCGATTATGAAAGTACGAGGTGATTTTGTCAAAGCCAGATGTTATCATGGCTGAGATCACAGGCTCTGATGATTTGGGGAAAGTCCTTTGTTCCACTGCTCATGTAATGTATTTACATTCCTTTAAAGGCAGGGTAGCTGATTTGGTTCAAAAACATGTTTTGTTATGTTGGTTGAAAGTCTCTTCAGATGCCGATAGCAGTGGTGGTCTAAATTTATTTATATGTATTTATATCGTTTGTGGAAGGCGTAGGACAATAAAATGTTTGTCCAATCAAAATGTTCGGTCCGAACATTACAATAGGCTGTCCTACCTGCCTGTTAAAATATGTATTTGCATACCTATACGAACCCTGTTTGCACAGACATGACAAGTCATCAGTGCGTTCCAGTGAGAATGAAAGGAGTTATTGTTGTAATATTTTCATTTCATTTCATTTTATTTTTTAAAAAGGGACAATACACATTAATTAACATGAGTAAACAAATCTACTATGTAAATGTGCCAGATTTAGCCATTCAGGCTAATTTTCATCTGCAGTCCCATTTTGTGCTTTGTACTGTAATTTTTTCTTACTGGTGAATGAGACGTGAGGTAATCTGACAGCGTTGCATTCAATCCTCCACCAACGCCATCTTTCATCGTGTCGCAGGTTAGTCTCTTGGCTGTCTGAGCACCTTCATGTTTTTTGGAGGAGGTGTGGCTTTGCAGCGTGATTATGCAGGGAGGGTGGGGGTCTTGCTTTCAAAGCTAGCTTGCTATCGCGAGCCTTTCTGAAATCACCTACCCTACCTTTAACTTTATGAAACCTTGAAACCCATTGCCGGGTACAGTACTTAATAGCCATGAATAGCAGTGTGTTAATCCAACAGAAAATATGCTTTAAAAATATACTGTATATCTTTAAAGCATTAAATACATGAAAGTGGGGTAAGATGTGTTTTGCACTTTTTAATCTAGAATAAAAAAACAGATGTTCTTGTGCGACCATATATCCAGAAATGGTCCATCATATACAGATTTTTGTAACTGCACATAAGATTGATAAGCAACTTTTATCCTAAAATAGTTTTGTTTACTTCAAAGTGAATTTTATATATTTTAAGTGTCAAAGTGTATTTTGTATATTTCAGACAGATTTTATGTCTAAACAAATCTGTTCAGGTCTAAATATATGTAAAACTTACATGCATGTTTGTGATTTACAAAACTGTGGTTTTGGTGAAAGATTATCAATACATTTTTAAAATTTATAATAATGTTTCCCAAAAAGCTGTTTTTAGCAGCTTTCTAAAATGGTTTAAGTCCTTTTTTTTTTCTTTAAAAAAATAATGATGCTTTACTCTAACATGGTAGTACTCTGTAGTATATAGTGTATTTCTCCTTTCCAGTTAGACAGATTCAAAGAGCCTCCCGCATATGGACCAATGTGTGACTTGCTTTGGTCGGACCCACTGGAGGACTTTGGCAACGAGAAAACCCAGGAACATTTCACACACAACACAGTGAGAGGCTGCTCCTATTTCTACAGGTATCAAAAGCCCATTAAATAAATGAAACCAGAGAACACTTTACATGATTACATTTTTAAGATTAAATACTATGCAATTCTATACAGAGGAATAAATTGTAAAATAATAATAATAATAAAAAAATGTAATCTTGCGGTGTGTTATTTGAGCATGAGATAAATGGCCGAATTGACACTTGCCAATAGACTGGCATGTTAGATTAAAAAGATTTGGTATATTAAAGGGGACATCAGATGCCCATTTTCCACAAGTTGGTATGATTCTTTACGGTCTTCATGAAAAGTCTATAACATACTTTGGTTAAAATTTCTCAATGGTAGTGAAAAACAACACCCTTTTTACTTTGTCAAAAACAGCTCTGTTCACAGCAACCCATTTTTTGTGCATGTCCCTTTAAATACTAATGAGTTACCGCTCACCCCGCCCCTCTCCTCCATGGTGTGAGCATTTCTCTGAGACTGTAAAAAGCCACAATCATAGTGGAACTTGCTAACTAGCACATTATTAGGAAAGATGATTTGCAATGATTGATAAAAAAAAAAACAACTTGCGTGCACTTCTTCTGCAGTGGTGTATAAAGTACCTGAAAGCCATACTTAAGTAAAAGTACAGATATCTTACCAGAAAAGGACTTTGGTAGAAGTTGAAGTCACCGTTTAGAATATTACTTGAGTAAAATTCTTAAAGTATGTGATATTTATTGTACTTAAGTACGAAAAGTATTTTTAATCTTAAACGTACTTAAGTATTGAAAGTAAAAGTACAAATAAATGCAAAATGGAAAAGAAGCAAATAAATATATATCAAAAATGTTCATACACAGCTTGAGTAGCAAGATTGTGTTCAGTTTTAACTCTATTTTGGGGTAAGAATAAGAAGTACTTCATCCAGTACTTAGTGTCTTTCATTCCATCATAAGAAAACATTTCTGGAATCTGCATCTGAAATAGCATTTAGATGTACATAGTTCAATGTAGCTCAGAGGGGACATGAATGCATTTAAACTGCAGTTACAGATGCATAAATAGGCCTAATGTTTTGTTTTTAACATAAAACATTGAATACTGATATTTGAAATAATTTAAAACATGAAAAACATAGTCGAAATGTGACATTAAACCGCCAGTAGGTGATAGCATGTGACTGTTAATGAGTGAGTCATTGAGATTCAACTGATTCATTCAAACGGCTGATTCATTCAGAAACAAAGCATTTGACTGTGTTAATGAGTGAATCACTGAATAATTTATTCAACTGATTCGTTCAAAAAGCCGATTCATTCAATAAGTAAACACCGTCCGTTGCTCAGAGACGCAAAACAGTGCTGTGATCTTTGTTTGGAACTATTTTCGTTGGCAAAATTGAGAAAAAACAAGCAATATCATGTCTAAAATGTAAGTCACTTATTGCTTTACTGAACTTGTATAAAATGATTATTAAATGTGTTATCATGCTGATATCTGCAGAAAAACGGTACTCTTTGTGTGATATAGATTGTTAACTATATTAAATTATATAAATATAAAAAGCATACAGAAGCATTTTTGCCATCTACAATTTAGAATGCCTGGAATTTTGAGTTTTAATAGACTAATAAATCAACGTGCGTGCACTCTGTGTGTGATTTGGTGATATAGCCTACTTGATAATGTCAGATCGCACATCATTACAACAACACTTACCATATTATCGCAGAAGATATACTGTATATCGCACACCCCAGACTCGACTTGAGTGGAAAATGAATCATCCGCGGTTGTGCGCGCACTTGTTTGCACATGAGCAAAGGTGTTTTTAGGAGTCTAACTTGCAAGCGCCAGACCACTGATTCGTCAAACCTGCTTTCCTGCAGTCCGTGTTCTTCTGACTTCTGACTATTTTGTAGTAAGTAACGAATATGCTTCGGGGAAATGTATCGGAGTAAAAGTATACATTTTAATTAGGAAATGTAGTGGAGTAAAAGTAAAAGTTGGCTGAAATATAAAAACTCAAGTAAAGTACAGATACTCCCAAAAATACTTAAGTACTGTAATGAAGTATTATTTATTCTTTACATTACACCACTGTTCTTCTGTAGGTGGAGCTGGATGACAAATGATTGATCACAAACATAAATGCATTTAGGTAGATTGGGGGCGCATTCCCTTCAAAAACAAAAGTAATCCACTGTGTCTTTAGAGGTTGGGAGTAAATGATGATTGCTATGTTCATTATTACATCCAACAACAAAACACCTCGATCGCCTTGGAGCCATTCTTGTCTACACCTGCTCTGGCGTCGAGACAATGGCAGACTGTTTACAGTTCACTCAGGGCGGGTCAATGCTATAACGGCAGTGTTCGTCAATAGTCATGGTAGGGGCCTGTGCCTGTGTGATGTCAATTTGCCAAGAATCTGTGAATGGCATGATCTGAGACAGTGCTTATGATTTGTGAGGATTTAAAAAGAAGTACTGGTGGATTTTTATCATTATAGGGAGGTTTTGTACACACACTGCCAACGGACATTTATGTTCAGACACCACGTAAATGTGAATTTGCATCTGTTGTCCCCTTTAAAACATTTCCTGCCTCATCTACATCATCTTGAAACCCTCCATAGACTATAAATAGCATACATGGTTCTATTAACATGCATACTGTAAATGAAGAAAGAGTCGCTAGTGACTGTTACATAAAGATGATTAATGCTGTATGTTTGCTTTGCCTCAAAAAGGAGGAAATATCGTGCACCTACTAGGGCTGGAAAAATAAATTGATGTATTGCAAATCGAGAAATGATTCTGCATCGATGGCACTGCATGCTTAAGAAACAGCCATACTCTGCTTGCTTCCTGTTCCTTAGGCACTTGAAACTAAAATAATCATTCATAAATTTCGAAAAGATTGAAGCGAATTACAAGGGTGTTCACAGTGGGCTGTGTTTACATTAATCTCATGTCATAAAAGCATTCTGAGACGAGGTGAAATTACATGACTCAACCGAACGCACAAGCACTCTTCAGTAGTGTTGTTTTTGGCGGCCTGTTTTAATTTTAGTTTTAGTCTAGTCTTTGTGTGAAGCTGTCATTTTAGTTTTTATTAGTTTTAGTCATGTTCATACTCTTTTTAGTCTAGTCAAGTTTCAGTCAACTAAAAGTCTGAGCATTTTAGTCTTATTTTAGTCAGAATTATCGATGACTATTTTCGTCTAGTTTTAGTCGATGAAAACTGATGACATTTAGTCTAGTTTTAGTCAATGAAAATTGTATTTTAGTCTCTTTTTTTAAGTAATAAATTCCCTATTTAACCAGTCAATATAGTATAAATACCTAGTAGTATAGACGAAACCAAAATTTTCTTTTAGCCAAACCCATTTCAAACAAGGTTATCTTATTATATTATTGTTACCTTATAGACTCAAGAATACATCCATTCCAGACACGGAAGACGCTCTGATTTGAATTTACAACATTTATTTTACCAACCAAACATGTTAGAAGTAGCGTTACACACACACAAATTTTCTCCCAAAGACGAACCCCGGCTGGCCGGCCAGCCATCGGTACCAAAGTCTCTTTAAGACAAGTCATGTCACTCGGCGGCCATCTTTGAGACGCCTCTCGGGCATCCAAGTGCAGCTCCTATCTCTTTGTATGGGGAAACATCAAATTCTCCTGAACTGTTCACTAAGCTTTCGATTAAATTTCATATTTGAAATCAGCAATGAAATTGGATAACAACTGTGTCATAAATGTTATTTATTTTGCTCAAATAGCATTATAAAAAATGTATTCTTCAGGCTAGATCAGCCAGTGCGCATGCGCAGTCCTAGGCACATGTCTCAGAACGCTGACTGTTTCTATAGCAACCGGGACTTCTAACGGCAGCTGCAGTGACGCGCTGACTTTCCCGATTAGCGATTGGCTCTTTTGCTCAGAAGCGGGCTTAGCGATTGACGGCCATATTATTGCATTTTCCCATTCAAAACTATACGGTGACATGTCTTGGGTATTCTATAGTCTTTGTCGGTACTGTTTTATTGTGCGTCTCTAAATAATACTGCGGGAGTGGGGCTTGAGGAAGTGGCGTACAAGCCTGCGTAAGTGCGACCTGTTGATACCGCAGAAGTACTCCAGAACCTGAAATAGAATACTGCCAGAAATAATAATAATACTTTAGCTAAACGAGACAAAATAATGTTATAACATTTCATTTCGTCTCATTTTGGTCAACGAAAATGAAGAGACATTTTAGCATAGTTTTTATTTTGTAAACCACATTTAGTCTCGTTTTTATTCATCAACAATACTGCATTATACATTTAATTATAGTCATTGTCACATGACCAGCATTTACGTTTCGTCTCATCTCGTTTTCATCACGTGATAAAGGTTCGTTGACAACGATATTTAGTCATAATTTTCGTTGATGAAAGCAACACTACTCTTCAGTGCTCTTTTTTGTGAGCATTTGAGTGTGCTGTTAAAAACTAGATTAGAGTGCCATTTGCTGTTAACTAAAACTAAGCTCAGAATCTATTCCATATAGAATCGCCATGCATTCGGAAAATCTCAGACTCGATCCACGAATCGTGATGAATCGATTTATCGTCGCAGCCCTAGCAACTGTCTGCTATAGAATGGCTGCAGAATGAAATGAAATTAGATATGAGCTATTTTTGAATAACCTAGCTAGTTTCAAGTCTAAATGGGACTTGGAAACTTCATTTGACCTTTAGTTGGTGATGTAAAAGATGTTGCATTAAATGCAAGTGAAGAATAGCCAGTTTATCTCTTACAACCTGAATTTCGGAAATGTTGGGACGTTTTTTAAATTTGAATAAAATGAAAACTAAAAGACTTTCAAATCACATGAGTCAATATTTTATTCACAATAGAACATAAATGTTTAAACAGAAATTTTACACTTATCCACTAAATGAGCTCATTTCAAATTTGATGCCTACTACAGGACTCAAAAAGGTTGGCACGGGGGCAAAAAAGGGCTGAAAAAGCAAGAAATTTTGAAAAGATTCAGCTGGGAGAACATCTAGCAACTAATTAAGTTAATTGACATCAGGTCTGTAACATGATTAGCTATAAAAGGGATGTCTTAGAGAGGCAGAGTCTCTCAGAAGTAAAGATGGGCAGAGAGCTCTCTATCTGTGAAGAGTGCATAAAAAGATTGTGGAATACTTTAAAAACAACATTGATCGAATCAAATTGCAAGGCTTTGCAAATCTCATCATCTACAATGCTAACATCCTTGCAAAGGTCAGAGAAACTGTAGAAATCTCTGTGCATAAAGGATAAGAGCCACGAAGATCTGTTGGATACCTGTGGTCTTGAATATCAGGACGACACTGCATCACTCATCGACTTGATTCATCGTGACATTATCACTCAAGCTAGGAATACTTCCAGAAACCACTGTATGATGGCCCAATCCACCGTGCCATCTGGAGATGCCAACATCTAGCTCTATAATGCAAAAAGGAAGCCATATGTGACATAGATGAAAACTTATCTTGTCCTTTAGCTGGAATTGAACCCAAATGGACTGTTTCAAAGTGGAAAAGTGTTCTATGGTGAACAAGTCCAAATTTGACATTCTTGTTGAAATCACTGACACAGTGTCCTCCGGACTAAGAGGAGGAGACCTTCCAACTTGTTATCAGCAGTCAGTTCAAAGCGCATCTCTGATGGTATGGGGTATAAGTGCATATGGTATGGCTGTATGTTTCAGGCACTATGTATGAAAAGTATATAGGAATTTAGAGCAGCATATGCTCCCTCCAGTGACGTTTGTTTCAGGAAGGCCTTGTGTATTTCAGCAGGACAATACAAAACCACAATACTGCAGCTTTAACAACAGCACTTGGCTTCGTAGTAGAGAAGATCAGGGTGCTGGATTAGCCTGCCTGCAGTCCAGATCTTCTCACCTATAGGGAACATTTGGCATCATTGGCAGATATGAAAAATACGTCAAAAGGCGACTGAACTCTTCAGCAGCTGGAAACCTTTTTCAGGCAAGAATGGGACCAAATTCCAACACCAAAACTCCAGAAACTCATAACCTCGATGCCCAGACATCTTCAAACTGTTTTGAAAAGAAGAGTAGATGCTGCACCATAGTAAACATGCCCCCGTCCCAACTATTTTGAGACCTGTAGCAGGCATCAAATTTGATATGATCTCATTTTGTGCATAAAATTGTAAAATTTCTCAATTTAAACATTTGTTATCTGTGTTATATTGTGAATAAAATATTGGCTCATGTGATTTGAAATTCTTTTAGTTTTCATTTTATTCAAATTTAAAAAACGTCCCAACATTTCCTGACTGACTGATTGATTGATTTTTTTTTCGTGTTAATGATGATTTGCACCCTTGTCCAGTATTTTTTTTAGTTGTCGTCTTACATTGACAGTTTGTTAATGAATATATTTTTATTTAATATCAGTCTTGTAAATAATAGTTCTGATGGGGCGCAAGGGTAATTGACCAAGACAATTGACAATGGGTTTGAAAGGTCTAGCTAACTGTTCAGACATTATTGTAGTGCCCCATCTGAAGGGCTGCTAAAATTACATTAGATTAGATTTTGCCCATTAGGAAAAATTTGTAGTTTGGGTAGAAATCTGTGCTCTGCCTGCTTTACTGCTCACTTAACTGAATTCTCTCTCTCTCTCTCTCTCTCTCTCTCTCTCTCTCTCTCTGTCTCTCTCTCTTTCTTTTAATTGGATTATTGGATTAATGCCTATGATTACTTAAAGCTGCAGTCTGTAAATTTTGCCTCTTTGTCACCATCTCTGTTTGAAAACCTGGAATTGCAGCTGTGTGCAGAATTATCTTGCTTGCGTGGGCTGTGTTCCAGCATGGCTTCAGCGCAGATGAATCTAATGTTTTGAGGTGAATGTGTAGCTGTCAGTCACCGCACCGGTGTTGATGTTTACTGTACTTCGCAATAACAGATTCTAGCCTATGTCTTGGAATAAATGACCCAAATAAGAATTTTCACTATATATTGTCATCTGAACAAGTAAGTAACAAGTCTGCCATGTTTGTGCTGCCCAACTGAGGAAAAAAGCATTACCATAAATCGCGCTACCAATAGTGATTTAATCTAAAGATCGATTAGCTCATATCACATCAAACCGTGCAAAGTATTATTATTGTTATACTTTATTCTCAAATGATTAATGTTTACAGCATCAACATTGCGTGACTATGAGTATAGTGTGTATTAGCATGTAGATTTCAGTTTCTGTACAGTCTAATATCTAATTGTCATACCATTCGAATTTCATATTAAGAAATTCTTTTAACCCAAAAAGCAAACTATGCTCCCTTCGAACTGGTTTTCTTTAAAATACAAATCTTGTGTAATCCCAGGCTATCTGTAATCAGAAGCACATTTAAAACTAGAATATAGTTTAATTTCATTCACATGTGTTTCATAATCCTTTCTGGATGACAATCCGCAATCAAAATGATACATTTAATTATTCTAGCTGCCGTGAGCAAAGGCTATAAATGCAAAGCCATGCTCGAATTTCCCGCGAAAACCTACCCGTACCATTCAAATTAGAAAACATTATTATAAGATTACCGTTGTGAATCGGGCTAAAGTAAGGCAATAGTTTTGAACACTGGCTGGTTATGTACTTTCTCAAATATTGATTTTGGATCATTTTTAACAAAAAAAAGTTGCGAACTGCAGCTTTAAATTAATGATGGAATCATTTGTCAAGACAAGATGCAAGAGTAATATTTGCTCAAAGCATGCCAAACTTAATTAAGGTCACTCATAAACACAAACAAATAATCAGTATTCATAAACATATAATTAAATAAAAGGAAATCAACAATTTTGTTCCCCATTGATGTAATGTGTACATTCCTGAGACACGTAGGCTACTTTGGCCATCTTTTACATTTCCTTCCTAAGACAGTAGTGAACAGTATCCTGAACATCAAAGTGAAAATGCACCCCAGAACTAAAACTAGTAACCAAGTTCATTTGCCTTCAAGCTATATATTACGAATTATTTTCAACTTCTCTTTCCTCATTTTTCTAGTTATCCTGCTGTGTGTGACTTTCTACAACACAACAACTTATTATCTATCATACGAGCCCATGAAGCACAGGATGCTGGGTAAGTCTGACACAAAAGCATGCGTCTTAGATTTTCTTTGTTGTCTAAGTTTCAGTTTCAACACAAACATTGCATTTTGAAATGATCTTTTATAAGATTTGTTTAATTATGGTCCCCGGAATGAGATTATGCTCTGCTATGATAATTGAATAAACTTAATTGACTATTTACACCACAGCATTAAAGCTTAAAGGATCAAAGCTGAAATTGATGCATATTGTCCACAATTTTATTTTTAAGTTGTGCTGTGCTTTTTTAGTGAAGAAAATCATTTTAATAGTTTATAAAGCATTGCATTATGAATTTTCCAGCTGTGGATGGGCCTTTTTGCTTTTGACTTGTTGTCCAATTTTGTTGAGTCAGACTGTTTGAGGTTTCAACTTTCACTGATCATCGTGGAGTCATTGTTTGACAAGGCTGTACTCTGCCAGTCTCTTTGTCCCTGATTATAGCAGCAGGGTGATAAAAATTAGGGCAACACCAATAGAAGTTATATTCTGATTAGTATACACTAGATTCAGGGCTACTTGTGCACTAATTGCAGGAAGAGTCCCTCTAGATCAGGGGTCCTCAAATAGTGGACCACGGTCCAAATAAGATCAGAGATATAGGCTCAGCGCTGATGGAATTGACATACCAAACTTTGTATTAGCAGCCCTGCATTGATAATTCATAATTATTACCCTATCACTAGACTGAAAATAGAGCTCATAAGAATGAAGCTCTATCTGTCAGTGGATCACCAGCTTTCTGACAGATAGGCAGCAACTAGTGAGACTGGGGAAATTCATGTCAAACAGCCGCTCCACCAACAC